>JAEIFU010003222.1:0-31439 GCA_018904235.1 Lordiphosa stackelbergi | reverse complement strand
AACCAAAACCGGACTTAGCACGGCCGCCATTTGTTGCGGCATTTTGACAATTTTGCCATTTAATATGGCGAAAGCAACAACCCAATGGATGGGTGGGATGCAGTCATAGGAGTAAGAGGATGGCATTTCGCATGTACAGTGATGCAGCGCGTGTCATATGGATAATAATTTCTCAGAGACAACAAATTGCCATCGCGTTGCTCATATGATATTTGCTGTTCAGTTAAGCGAACAAATTGTTGCGGACACAGGGAGTAAACTTGCTGAAACTCAATGGCTTACAAATGTTATTCAATTTGAAATGAATTGAAACAGTTGACGGAATGTGAGGGCAGCCTTGACGTTCCTAAACATGAGAAGTACACAAAATTCATTTCTACAAAATTGTGTGAGATATATATGGATTTTCTTAAATTTCTAATTTAGCCCAGAAACGATTTGCAATAAAAAATCTTTTAAATTATGTTGTTGGTTCAATAAATTCTTCAATGCAAGGATTTTAACCAAATATTCCGAAAATAACATCTTTAAGAAAACTTGAAATTACTCTGAGATTTTAATTAATATTTGTCCACTTGCTTCCTTTCTCAACCAAAGCAATTTACAATTTCTAATTCCTTTTTCCCCAAACTCTATTAAAATGCTGAGCAGAGCACAAAGTACATTTTCTAGTTGTTCTGTTTGTTATCTGCTTTTCCCACAAAAAAAAAAAAAAATAAAATAAAAATGTCATTTCTCTGAGCTTCTGCATTCTGCTAACAAAACACAAAAGTCCATTGATTTGTTACTAAAACTTGATCTCGTTCAGTGGTATTCTTTGGCTTTGTTTGCTTTTTTATCGAAGAAGATTCGATTTGATTTTTCAAGCGACGGGCGCACGCACACACACACACACAAGAAACCCACTCAGCCAAATATGCAATGGGAAAATGTATTTGCAGTCCGAGAATTCACTGAGAAGCAATCCTGCTGTTGATGTTGTCCTGGCGTTCTGGCTTTGTGTATATTTTGATTTAATTTGCAATGTGCTACTCAAACTGCATTTCCTTGTTGTGCTGAGCTTGGCATGCAATTTGCCAAATGTCAGTGGCGTTGCCTGGCTGGAGAGCTGGAGAGGGGGTGGCAAGCTGCCACAATGATTGCATTTGCTGACAGTTGATGCTGTTTCTTCTGGTTCTTGAGCATAAATTAGCCAACTGGATGCCGGTTGAGTTATGCTCTCTGTGTGAATTTAGTGTTGACATTTATGTAAAATGTCCTTTTAAGTGTTGGCCAACTCTTGGTTCAGTGCTGATTGATGTGGCTTTAAAACCCATTCCATTTGCATACGGTAATCTGTGTACACTGTGGGCAAGTGGAGGATAGACAGAGAAATAAAGTCAAATGCCAAGCGCCCTTTTGTTTTTCCACTGGCATTTAGCAGAAACTAGTAGGCCAGAGAGCTAGTCACACGGCCCATGCATTGATAACCTACATGGCCTAAAAACCACAGGAAGCGTCTGCTCAGGGTGAGATAAAAAGGCTTTGCATTTGAATTTGGCATAGCACTGTTGACAGTTCGGGAGAACTAGTTCTGAAAAAGAAAGCGAAATCAAGGAAACGATTATAAAAAGTTTAAAAATCTGAAAAATGCTCCACTCATATGCAAGCTAAACTTTCCAATTCAATGGAATTTTTTAAGAAAAAAACTGTATTCTGTTTTCAGACAAACTAATATAATCAAGGCTACAAACATCTCAAATTCTGCAGAAGGTTTGAGAATTCCAGGCTAGACCATCCTAACGGTTCGATTCGAACCTTGTTTCATAACTTGTTAGATCATTAAATCATGTGCCCTCTATTTCCGGTAAAATTGAGCGAATTGGTATAAATATGATAGAAAAGTCGAATAGAAACTCATTCGGGGGTGCCACAGAAATCTCTAGAGATTTTGCCGACGATTGGTTTGTAAATCTCTCGAAAAAATCGTCGGTGCCACAGAACTTCGAGAGATTTCATTTTCTTATTTAATTTTAATTTAATTTAATTTATTATTATTCTTACATCCTAGTATACCTTATATATTATTGCACTAGTCACTAAAGAGAAAGACGAACATTGAGGAAAGCGTATTAACCTAATTAAATCTAAAATTACATTTCCTACATCTGCTTTGAGCGAAACACGGTTTTTTTTAAACATTTTTATATAAATAATTAATTGTTTAACATTAAAAATTGCCTAAGCTTGTCCCTAAATTGCGCTGCGCTACTAACTACCTTTAAATGAGGGGGTAATTGGTTCCACAAACGAACAGTGTGTACGAAGAAATGACGTTCTGAGCAGGAGAGTTTATGTCGTATACCATTGATATTTTTAGTTCTGGACGATGTGCTGAAACATAATTTGTCAAATAAATAGCTTGGCTCTTTCGTAGAAATGATACAGAATGTAAAAGCAGTAGATTTTTAAAGTCAGTCAAGGCTTTAAAATTTAGTTGATGGATTTGTTGGGCGAAACTGGATATATGCTCTCTTTTTCCAGCATTGTACACGAATCTGGCGATGTTATTATATGCCACTGTGAGTTTCCGCTGAGAAGCCACGTCGCAATTTCCAAATATTTCTGTACCATAGCACAGCGAGGGTGTCAGGTACGTTTTAGCAATCGTTAGTCTGATTTCAGTTGGTAAAAACTGCTGAGTCAGTGAAAGCTGCCTAAGTTGTCCATATGTTCTTCCAGTGGCTTTAATTACTTGGTCACTCCAGGAGAGAGTCTTATTAATTGTAATGCCAAGGTAGACAGCTTGCTCTACGTATTGAATTGGAGTACTATTAAGCATTAAATTAGGTAGTGATTCAGTGCTCAGCAGTTTTTTATAAATAACAATACACTTACGTTTAGACGGATTGAGAGATAGTCCGTTACATTGAGCCCATTTACTGACATTAGACAGTTCACTGTTACATAAATCAACACAGTCATTTATACGACCCAGTGGACAACTAGCATGCAGAAAAGCAGCAAATGCAGACATCTCTTCGTGGGTAAATACTGCCTGTCTTCTACCACATAGGTACCATGAAACTAATTTGAACGCAGTGTCATTAAAATTGAAAAACTTGCTTAATTTTGTGCACAGTATGTCATGTTGTACTGTGTCGAAAGCCTTGCTAAAATCTAGTAATGTGAGAAATGTCACTTGGCTGTTATCGAGTTGCCTTCGAATTTCTTCAGTAACATTTAACACTGCTGTGATGCAGCTTCTATGCTTCCGAAAGCCAGATTGCATATTGTTTAACACTGGGTAACATTATCTGTTGTAACATTAAATGCTCGAACACTTAAGATAAAAAGGGCAGAATGGATATTGGTCTGTAATCATTATTAGCCTTTGGAACAGGGATTATTTTGGCAATTTTCCAATTTTCCGGGAATGTTGACGTAGTAAATGCGGTGTTGCATATATGAGTCACGTAGTTTAAGATTAAAGAATTTTGGATGCATGTCATCCAGACCGACCGCGCTCGACTTGATTTTGAGGACACATTCGAGGACATCACATGGGCTTACACACGTAAAACTAAAGCTATTATCACAATTATTATCTTCTACAACGTCAAGGTAAGAGTTAGTCAGGATGTCAGGTGTAATTGATTGTATAAATTTTTTGTTCAGCTCATTTAAGTCAGTGGTCACTTTGTTAAAGGATTTCGTCTTACCAACTCCCAGTTTCTTAAGTTCACTCCATTTCTGTTTGGAGGATATAGCACTTCTAAACTTATTCGTATAATGAGTACGCTTAACGGTATTGATCATGTTACTTACAAGACTTCTAAGCGCTTTAAACCGCGTGTAGTGATCAGAAGTCTTGTACCTCTTCCACTTTTTGTAAGCAGTGTCACGCTCTGTAGTTTTTTTCGCGATATCCCGCGAAAACCAAGGTTTATGCTTCTCATTATGATTTTTGCTTTTTAGTGGTATAAATTTGTCATACAATACATTTGTATAATACGAGAAGTCACTTAACTGGGACTATTAGAAAACCTAAAAAGCCAGTTGTTCCCAAGCGAGTACAGAAAATTTCCGTTTTTAAGCTTTGGGTCCATTACGCTGAACTGATAATTTTTGATTGTGCAAAATGTTCTTTGCTCTAAATTTTTGAAGACTTAAATATTTTCTTCAACAAAAAAAAGTTAAAGTTGGCGCCACAGATGAGTAAATAAATAGCCATTGTACAAGCTTGGTACAGAAAATTTGGCGTTTTTTAACCCGTTACTCGTAAAGTAAAAGGATTTTCGAAAAGTTCGTTGCGCCATTTTAAACTTCAACGAACAAACGTTACGAACTCGGAATCGAAAACCCGTGTTCGTAGTTGAGATTTTTTGGAGGTTGTGCGCCATTCGATCGAATTAAAAGAGTGACGCATAAAAAATTGATTTTGTTTTTATTTAATTAGTGAACAAAAAGAGGAGTATTTTCAAAATAATAACAAGTCGAACATTAATAAACTACTTTTGGAAGCTGTTGGTGAGTCACAAAACGAGTTTACTCGCTTGGGTACAATGGCTAATAAGTTAATAATTCTTTTTTACAAATTTCGCTTTGCATAAAATGGCATTTAAAAGCATAGGGACGTCAAAATTCTAGGGCAAACGATGTCCAGAGCTAAGCAGTGCTTTGAAGTTTGTGGAAAGTTCATCAAAAAGTACCAATTTTGACTTGCATTGATTCCACCAGATCTATATGGCCTTACGCATGAGGGGGGAAGCAACGTCAACGAGCTCTACTCCAACATTTTGCTCGAAGACGTTCCGGTAATATGGAGGTATTTTATAGCAGCGATAATGAAGATGATGAAGTGCGCCCAAATTTCAGCAAGAAGTTCTTTAATAGATAGTATATGTAATGGAAATGATATCGAAATTAGTTGCGAAGTCCACAGTCGAGTGTGTTGGCTTTGATTATTGACCACACTCGTATATATGCTTTACAGGCTATGATAAATTTTCTTATGGTCAATGCATGAAAAACAATTCTACTATGCCATTACTGGAGTATTATCTTAATATTTCCCGTCATTACCTTCGAAATTACACGCAAACATCATCATTACATAAGAGATCAACTGGGTCAAGTGTACCAACTACTCCAGGAAATCATTATCCAATGAACAATGCGACGTAGAACTGTGCGTAGAAATAGAGTGCTTACAACTTTTTCATACATCAAAAAATGAGTACAAATAAGCTTATACATTGTGCTCCAAAAACCAACTTAACAACATTTTTTTTGTACTTTCGCGAATTTTTTATTTTAGTTATGTTATTTAAGCTAAGGTCCCACAGGCAAACAAAATTTGAACACATTGTGCAAACAAAGTTAGCCTTGAACTATAAATGTTTGCGTAAAATAAATTTGGTGTTCCCACATGAGCAAATATTTGCTCTTAAAAAATTTGCGCAAATATTTCCCCTCCGCAAATGATTTGCGTTAGTGTTCACACGTGGGGGCAAATTATATTATACATTTCTTTTGCCCAAGCTACTAAATTTATAAATCAAGTAGGCTGATATGTTTGAGCAAATAATATAATTTTTTGAAATAACACAACAGAATAGGCATAGGCATGAACAATTACAAAAATAACTGCTTAATGAGTTTTTCGTGTTGAACCATGGTTTTGTTTAGCGTAGATCGAATTAAATCCCAGAATCCTCTTGGTTTACTTGCAACGAAGTCGGCGTACTCCTTATCCCAGTCATCCTTTATGGCTCTGAAGATTTTACAGATTGAATCCTTTAGACTTCAGTTTAATACTATGAAGTGGCCTTCTGTAGGAGCATTTTTGGCCTTTTCGTCTACTAGAACATTTTGTGGCATATTCATATTTCCTGGTAGGTAGTGACACTCGACTGCTGCGAGCTTTGTAGGATTGTTTGTCTTTTTAATAATAGTTTGAGCTATGAAGTTGTTTTGCTGCATCTTGGCAAGCAATTGGACACTGTTTCAGTATAATGGAGAGTTGTATTCTAAAGTACAGAGCGATTTTTGGATTGATATATGTTAAATAAGTTCTTCACTATCAGTATTTATCGTGGTTTAGTGTTGTCATAATCAGTCATTCAGTGTTCTCATGGCCATGGTACATGGTCTTTTGTGGCCTTTGAAATCAGTTTCTTAAGCTCTTAGCGTTTGCTATGCAGATCCTTCAGCTGCAAATTTAATTGCATGCATTAATCCTGACATGATTTTGTACTTTGTTTGACATTATTATATTTTTATTCCGCAACGTCAGTTGCGAAAAGTGGCTTGAAACATTCTTTATGATCTTGACTATATTCTTTAACAATGTTCATCCATGGTATTTATCGCGGTTCGGTATTGTCAAAATCATGGTAATGTAGTTATGTGTGCCCTTAAAATGCAGTTTCTTAAGCAGTTTTAAAATATTTGCGCAAATTATTTGCCTGTGGGACCGTACCTTTACTTTAGAAAAAACGAATGGAATAAAAAAATTCGGTTTTAAATGGCCTTGGCTCTTAATGGGTGAATACGCTGCCTGTCAAGTAGATGACGCCACCACCGCCAAATGCAGCTAGTGAGAAAAGAGGTTTGCTAAATCTCTCAACAAATGATAGGAGGTTTGAAACCAATCAAGAGAAATTTCCGTGGCACCTAAGAATTGGAATTCGGTTGGAAGAGGTTTCTGTGGCACCCCCGATTATGACCTCTTTCCGGCTTTAAGCTTAGTACTCAGACAAACTAAATCGTCCGCTAGCTAAATTGACAACTTATTCCGATGGGTTACCAAGCGGACGATGCAGTGTGACTGTTCAACGCCAAAATACCACCATTCATCAAAATACCACCAAGTGTGAAACGGTCTCACTGCTCTGATTTGCTTGCATTTGAATTTAGTTAATTGTTTTTGCAAATATTTTGGGATTTGTGGAGGATATATGGAATGTAGAAGTCATGGGCAATGCAAAATCTTACCATTGGTTTCAAATTATGACAATCGACGATTTTTGTCGAACTTTTGCTGCTGACATTCCGACGGGTGGGTGTCGGAAAAATTACAAACAATTTTTTCTACTACCACCCCATCGGAATTGAATCAGCTGTTTGTGCCTGTCAAGTTAGCGGCACTACGAGATTTCCGATGGGTATGAACGGAAATTTTAGTTTGTCTGAGTTCGACCGAGCGTAGGAGGCCTGTCGGAATTTTACGAAAGTTTTCCGACACCCTTTTTTTATATGGAGTTGACACCCAGCTAAATCGATTTAGTTTGTCTGAGTACTAAGCTTTATAAAGAACCTTTCGATTTTGAAGGTAGCATATAACTTCTGAGGGGGGAGTACAACTTTAAAATTGTAGAGCACTTTGTCGACCTCGAAACGATGATAACGCTGGCTAAGCCATGGATGGATGATCCAAGCTCCAGCAAAATGGTCTACAAGAGAAATGCGAAAGTACTGGGACAAGGCACGGTGGGACGACCATCCCTAAAGTGAAAAGACATTTCCAAGCTTGGTGTGAAAAACTAGTGCAAGCTCGCACAAAGCAGAAGCGACTGGCGGGCATTAGTTGTAGCGTCAGAGACCGTCAAACGGTTGTGATGGCCAATCAAGAAGCAGATTTAACTTCTGTGCACGTAAATTTTGAAGTTTATTCTCGCTATATCGCCTTCTGACTTTTGATTTATTTTCCTTCTCGACTCGACATACGGCGAATTTGGCTAAACAATGAACTTGAAGTGAAGAAGTTGAAAACCATCGGAGAAAATTTGTTATTTAAATGAGAATATTGCTCTATAAGTGAGAGTTTTCGACAACTAAGAAAGCCCTGCACGAGAAACTACAGTGTTCTGGTCAAAAGGTTTTCCAATTTCTGGGTTCATTAGCAACAGGTAATTATTTGTTATTTTGAATACAAAAAAAAGGTTAGAAAGAGAAGAAATGTTTGCCAAAGGTTTCGGGTTCATTGGTAACGGGATTGTTTTGAAAAAAAAGAAATGTTTGCCTAAGAATTAAAGATATGTTTTCTGGGTTCATTGGTAACAGGAGATTTCCTGTTATTTTGAATACAAAAAAAAGGTTAGAAAGAGAAGAAATGAAATGTTTGCCTAAGAATTAAAGATATGTTTCTGGGTTCATTGGTAACAGGAGATTTCCTGTTATTTTGAATACAAAAAAGGTTAGAAAGAGAAGAAATGAAATGTTTGCCTAAGAATTAAAGATATGTTTCTGGGTTCATTGGTAACAGGTGATTTCCTGTTATTTTGAATACAAAAAAAGTTAGAAAGAGAAGAAATGAAATGTTTGCCTAAGAATTAAAGATATGTTTCTGGGTTCATTGGTAACAGGTGATTTCCTGTTATTTTGAATACAAAAAAGGTTAGAAAGAGAAGAAATGAAATGTTTGCCTAAGAATTAAAGATATGTTTCTGGGTTCATTGGTAACAGGTGATTTCCTGTTATTTTGAATACAAAAAAAGGTTAGAAAGAGAAGAAATGAAATGTTTGCCTAAGAATTAAAGATATGTTTCTGGGTTCATTGGTAACAGGAGATTTCCTGTTATTTTGAATACAAAAAAAGGTTAGAAAGAGAAGAAATGAAATGTTTGCCTAAGAATTAAAGATATGTTTCTGGGTTCATTGGTAACAGGAGATTTCCTGTTATTTTGAATACAAAAAAAAGGTTAGAAAGAGAAGAAATGAAATGTTTGCCTAAGAATTAAAGATATGTTTCTGGGTTCATTGGTAACAGGAGATTTCCTGTTATTTTGAATACAAAAAAGGTTAGAAAGAGAAGAAATGAAATTAAAGATATGTTTCTGGGTTCATTGTAACAGGGATCGTTTTTTGAATACAAAAAAGGTTAAGAGAGAAAAATGAAGAATTAAAGATATGTTTCTGGGTTCATTGGTAACAGGTGATTTCCTGTTATTTTGAATACAAAAAAAGGTTAGAAAGAGAAGAAATGAAATGTTTGCCTAAGAATTAAAGATATGTTTCTGGGTTCATTGGTAACAGGTGATTTCCTGTTATTTTGAATACAAAAAAAGGTTAGAAAGAGAAGAAATGAAATGTTTGCCTAAGAATTAAAGATATGTTTCTGGGTTCATTGGTAACAGGAGATTTCTTATTTTGAATACAAAAAAGGGGAAATGAAATGTTTGCCTAAGAATTAAAGATATGTTTCTGGGTTCATTGGTAACAGGAGATTTCCTGTTATTTTGAATACAAAAAAAGGTTAGAAAGAGAAGAAATGAAATGTTTGCCTAAGAATTAAAGATATGTTTCTGGGTTCATTGGTAACAGGTGATTTCCTGTTATTTTGAATACAAAAAAAGGTTAGAAAGAGAAGAAATGAAATGTTTGCCTAAGAATTAAAGATATGTTTCTGGGTTCATTGGTAACAGGAGATTTCCTGTTATTTTGAATACAAAAAAAGGCAAAAAAGAGAAGAAATGAAATGTTTGCCTAAGAATTAAAGATATGTTTCTGGGTTCATTGGTAACAGGAGATTTCCTGTTATTTTGAATACAAAAAAAGGTTAGAAAGAGAAGAAATGAAATGTTTGCCTAAGAATTAAAGATATGTTTCTGGGTTCATTGGTAACAGGAGATTTCCTGTTATTTTGAATACAAAAAAGGCAAAAAAGAGAAGAAATGTTTGCATGCTTTTAACAAATGGCAAGTCTAAGAATTAAAGATATAATGTAGAGGGTTGCTCTCAAATCGGAGCAAGAAAAAATATAATAGCTCAATTTAGTAGTAAATAAAAAATATTAGTGATTTCTTCTTGGCATGTCCTTTTTGTGAAATAAATTAAGATAATATAAAATAAAAAAGAAACATCTTTCCATCACCAAAATAAAAAGAAAATTCCGATGGACGGTCGAACAACAAATGAACAAACTAGAAACTCATTGTAGCTTATATATTTCTAATAAAAAGCAAAGCCTACTGACTATTACTAGAAACTCAGAATAGCTTAAATATTTTTCCGCCTACTGAGGAATCAAAAACTTCAGCCAAATTAAAATTCGTTAAACATAAAGGAACCACTGAACGCATCTCTCATCTGCTATGTTGATGCGTTGGCTAGTTATGCAAAAAGGTGTACCACACTGCGTATGCGTAATGTGCGGACCTTCCCCACCATTTGTGTAATGGGGCGTGTAATTGTATTTGCCTTTTCACATTTTCACATTTAGTCCTGGTCCAAAAGGTCACTTTTGATGGGTGTAAATGCGTGTGTGAATGATGCTGCATTGCATAAGTAATCACAAGGTCCATAATACCAATTAAAATGTCGCTCAAAAGTATCCTTCAGTGTTCGAAAATGTTGTTAATTGAGTTTCAGTGAATTATGTGCGGCTCAACCTAAACGTGATAAGTTTTTTGACACCTCGACAATGTGCCAAAGCCCCACAATAACGCGGCGACCTTGGCGAGTTCAGGGCCGCATCTGAAGTAGCAGCAGCTATTTATATGATTGACACCGCATTACATTGAAGTATGAGTATGTGTGTGTGTCTGGCTGTTACCAGCGCCAGCACGCAGCTGTCTAACAAGAAGCTTGTGGCTGGAATTTGAAACCTCTGCGTGCCCAGCAAAGGTGCGGTTCAGTCTTAAATATTTGTGGCCTTCCCATTGATTAAACATGTCTGTGTCCTGCTTTTCTTTGGGGGCAATTTAATTTGTGGGCAGCTTTAAATTTATGTTTATTTTTTTTTTCTATTATGATGAAGCTGAAGAAAACGTCTAAACGAAAATCCGTCTTAGCATTAATGTACAAGGCATCAAAAACTGCCCCGCGCCTATCAGCATCTACTTTAATTTTTTGTTTACTTTCAATGGGAAATTCACTCAAAATGAAGCCGCAAACGTCAAAAATTTTGCAGAAGATTCGGTTTGGGGTTTCGAACCCGTTGTAGGTTCTAAGGTCCCTGAACCCAAGGTTTTGGTTTGAACAAAGAAAAATAGTTGGGATTTTTTAATACTTTTGTTTAAAATAATATTTTGTATAGCTATTAGTCCCTCCAAACTGGCAACATTTCTTAAAATTTTGCCGTTTCCATTGACAAATCTACTATTTAAACTTACTATTTTAAAAAGTACCAAATTTCTCATTTTTAAGAAATGACGGAAAAGAAGAACATACCGAAAATGCAAATCGTATGGAAGAAGTGAGAAATGATATAATATTCTTCATTTCTTTGGTGGAAATAGGCTATAAAATTTATTTTTTATTATCAAATTTATCAGCTGACATTAACAACGTTTGAGAATATCTTAGCTTAATTCTATAAGCATTATAGCTTCTAGAAGCTGCTCATCAATACTTGCTCTTAGATCAGAAAGAACAAACTTAAGTGTTGAAACGAATCGTTGAACTGATACCTAAGTTGCTGGAACAGCCAGGCATTTATGTTTCAAGTCCTCGTTTTTTTAACCATTCAAAATTTTGAAAACTTCTTTCGATGCTTTGTATGTTCTCTTTTAAAATTTTCAAATGAATCTGTAATATCTAAAACATATATGATATTTGTTTATTGCTTGCATAAACTTCTCTTCTTCGCAATAAAAAGCCATCCAAGCATAAATAGTTCAAAACGCGATCGTTTAAGGGTACTGTATACCTTCAAAAAATTTTTTTATTTGTTTTTTATTTGCCTAAACGTTCTATTAGGGTCTTATAAACATCCTGTAAAACTTTCAAGCGGATCCAAAAATTGGTTTTACAGAAATAATTAAGAAGTATATTTTTTCCCGACTCTCTTATATAAAAAAATTTTTATCGAACCTCGTATTTATTTAAAAAACTTTAATACAACTTATAAAATCAACGCAATTTTCCCAAAAAAAATTTTGAAAAAAAATATTTTACTTGGAAATTTTTTGATTTTTTTTTACCATGCCTTGACGCACTTTGAACCAAATTTCTTGAGAACTATTTGAGCGATTTTGATAAATTTTTTCAGTGAAAGCTTACACCCAAATGCACCAAATTAAATTTTTACATTTACTTAAAATAATTTTTGTTTTATCGAAAACAGATGTCGAAACTTTTAATGCGATTATCTCGGAACCACTTTTTTCAAAATGGTTGCAAAGATTTAAAGAGTAACTGTTGACCGATTTTTCAAATTTGTTTATGCAAATTGCTCGTAATACCCACCATTCTGTAAACTAGGATATTTTTAATCGTTCCAAAAATAACAGAGCTAGGACCAATGCAGTGGGAAAAAAGTCGATTTTCGAAATTTTGAATTGAATAACTTCGCCATTTATTGACCGATCCAAAATCCTAGTTCACACCTGAATCACATCAATTCTTAACAAACCCCTGTCTTCAGTTTTGAAATCAGATCATCCGTTCTTAAAAATTTTTTGCCAATATGGGCCCATGTTTTAAATTTTTGGTTAACTTTGACAACAACCGCAGGTACAACAACAACAACAAAAAAAATATCTAAATTTACTTTAACCAATTAACTAACGAATGCAAGAAACTACTTGTTATTTTTGTGTAATTTAATGTTTTGTAAACCGTTAAAAAATGACACCTGTATACTAGACTGGCCCTTATATAAACTTTTTTTTTTGATTTCAAAATACCGAGCGGAAAAAGATTCGTTTTGGTCCCAATAGATATGAAAAAAAGTTTGGCAGTGATCGGACTTCATTTAGTGGACGCGCGCTAGCCCCAAAAACCAAAAATTTTAAATATACTGCCAATATATGGATGGATTCGGATTAAATCTCTAAAATTAAAAAAAAATTTAAGTGGTTTCTCCCATTAAATCATTTAAGGGAATACCATAGCAACATTTTATTTTTGTTTATTGGTAAACTTGGTCAGAATCATATCAAATCGGGCAATTAAAAAAATTTTTTTAGGAGATAAGTTTTCAAATTCAACCCCAAAAATTTTTATTTTTGTTTAAGTTAATTAATTTTAATCCTAGTTTATATAGCAACATTTGAAATATAGTTGTTGAATATTTCGATTGCAAACTTGATCAGAATCATAATTTTGTTTTTTTTTATGATAAAATAATACATATTTACGAGATTCTGATTTTCGCTAGTAAATGACACTGTTAAATAAATCAATGTACTCTTTTGATTAAGATCATGATTTGAATTTAAATTAGCTAACAGATACTGATAAAAATAGTGTTATCTATCGGTACGCAGCGAATGTCTTCATCGATATTCGTATCTCTGCTAATCAGCTGACGAACCGTTATTTCTCAACATTTGTTCACGTGTCTTAGAAAAACACAAGCCATGACAGCCTTAAAATCCCGCTCGATTGAAACACGAAGTTTCGAAAATTCCACAGAGAAGATAGTGTTGGTTGGTTCGACTTAGCACCAAATCCTGGGAAGAAAGTTGCCGTCAAACCGACAAGTCTTAAATGTGTTTTTTTCAATATGCGTGTTGTAAAGATGACTGCACAGAAATCCACTAAATGAAGTCCGATCGGTGGCAAAATTTTTATTAAATCTATTGGGACCAAAACGAAACTTCTTCGGCCCGGGCAAGAGCAAAAATCAGAATCTATGCACTTATTAAATCAAAAAAATGCTATGGTATTCCCCTCAAAAGAATTTAAAGAGCATTAACACTTAATCAAAAATTAAAAATTTTTAGAGATTAAATTCGAAACTCATTTAAAAAATTTATTATGGTTTTTAAATTGGCCGATTTGATATGATTTTGACCAAGTCTACGCTCAAAATATCCAACAAAAATATGTAAAAGGCTATGGTATTCCCCTTAAAGGATTTAATGAGAAAAATCACTAAAAAATTTTTTTTTTAATTTTAGAAATTTAATCCGAATCTCATCCCATATATTGGCAGTATATTTAAATTTGTTTTTAAATGGAAATGACCAAGTTTACAATTAAAATAAGACACATTTATATTTAAAATATTGCTTTGATATTTTTAAAACCTAAAAAGGGTATAAAAAGAATTAACAAACAAGAAATTTTTTTGAAATTTTTAGAGATTAAATTCAAAACTCATCCCCCTCATTTTCCATACATTTCAAATTTCGATTTTGAGGGCGAGCGCGCGTCCACAAAATGAAGTTCCATCACTGCTGCCAAACTTTTTTATATCTGTTAGGACCAAAACGAATCTTTTTCCGCCCGGTATTTTGAAATCTATTTTTAAGGGCCAGTCTACTGTATACCTACAGTACCCTTAAAATAAAATCTCTAGATATTTTCAATATTTCCTTGTGGTTTTCGTTGGAAAAACTTTGTGAACCGAACCTAATTTTTCGAAAACCGATCCGGTTCCGAACTGGTTTGCAGCCCTGATCAAAATAGACTTATGGATGTACTTCGATTGTTGTAATGAACGTATGTGATGTGCAATCATGATTTCTGAGCCCATTTACGTTTATATCATGCTTGATTTTTGATGTTTAATATATGATGTCTGATGTTAAACATTACATTTCGGATTTCGTACATGGTACATATAAGGTTGTCAAAAAGTCTTGCGGTATTTTTATTGAATTTTCAATTGTTCATAAAAATTGGTTATAATAATGCGATTTAAGTCAAATATGCCCCGTTTTGTTCGATGACGAGTTCCCAACGAGATGCCACTTCAAATGCCCCTCTTATAGAGCCGCTTCCCTATTGGCAAAAAACTCGGAGAGCCATTTTCACAGGACTCTTTGTGGCCAACTTCCGACTACCAAGCTCGTTCGCCATGGACAGAAATAGGTGGCAATCACTTGGTGAGAGATCCGACTATACGGTGGACGCAAAAGAACCTCCCATCCGAGCTCCCGGAGCTACTGGCGCGTCACCAAAGAGTGTGGCCTGGCGCTGTCCTGATGGAAGGTACGGCCTCTGTTGATCAAAGATGGCCCTTCTGCAGGGAGTGCTGCATCCAAGACGGTCCAGTTGTTGGCAGTACATCGAATTGAGCGTTTGGCCAAGGGGAGCAGCCCAGTGATGATTCCCTCCAATCCCACCAAACACACAGAAGAACCTTCCCGTATCCAGGCTTGGCCACCGTCTGGGCAGCTTCACGCTTGACCACGACCGTTTGCGCTTCACGTTGTCGTAAGTGACCCACTTTTCATCGCCAGTCACCATCCGCTTCAAAACGGTCGATTTTGCTGCGATCAGAAGCGATTCAAGCATCCATACGGGCAAAATGTTTTCTGTCGTCAAGTCGTATGGCAACTACATCGAGCTTCTTTGAATACTAAGTTTCTCAAATGGTTTATAACGGTTTGATGACTCATGCCCAGCTCTTGGCCGATGCTACGGCTGCTACTACGCCGGTCTCTTTTGATGAATCAGCGATATTATCGCAATGGACGACAGGCCTTCCGGACCGTAGACATCTGATCACTCTGCATCAGATTGAAAACGTTTAAACCATTTTGCGGCGGAAATTTTTACTGTACGGCCATAAACTAGAAATTTTATTGGCAGATGAGATGCATTTTTGCCTTTATGGTAGTAGTACTGTAAAATATGCGGTATTTTCTGTTTATTTTGCCCAGGTTGGCTAATGGAAGGGTAAAAAAAGTGAACGAGTAAGTCAAATAGGTCAAAGATTTAGGAATAACGCGCTTATCTCCCTTAACAAACTTATATATATATATATTTTGATATATCACAATGTGGAAATCTCGCCTTCGTATTTGGTATAAGTTACCCTAGATTTTAGACATTAGAAAAGCTGAGTATCCAAATTTAAAACAATGTATTGTCTGCATGCAGATCTAGTCTGTTTATTTTTATTTAGAACTAAAAACATCGCAAATAGACTCAAAGCTTCGAAACTTCTGTTGAATAAAAAGCTTATCAACCATTAACATTAGGTTGGATCCCCTGAGTATGAAATTTTTAAGGTCATGGTCTCACATCTCTAACTGATACTTTTTGATGTATAATAAGCGTAAAAAAAAGGTAAAAAAAAGTCGAGTTTTAAAGGCACCAATAGTCTCTAAAGTTTTTGTATATAACTCATACGCAGTGTTGCCATTTTTTTTTTCTATTTATAAATAGTCGGCGTTGACTTAATTATAAAACTATTTGAATGAAAAATATGTTATTTCCAAAGATGACAGCAATTGAAATGAACAAATAATTTCGTGTTAAAAATTTGCATTCAATGAACTTATGGTCTGAGTTGTTTTTTTCTGAACTATAAAACTCTGTCGCGCTTGTTTAAAATTAAAATTGATTTTTTTTTTTTTCATTTTCAAATGATTAATTATAAACCATAGCTTTAGGAATGCTGAGACTTTTTTTTTTTATTTTGCCCTTTTGAGGTCCGACCTAATTAACATACGTTTTAAAAGGTACAATATCGAGTAAGTTTCCCCAGTCCCTTCAAAATATTAATACCTAAACGTCTATTTAAAGTTCACATTTTGATTAGAAATTCTCTATGGCGAATTTACAGTCAAGTCAATGATTTATCTTTCACCCATATTCCTTATCAATTTAAAATAAGAGCTTAAAAGTAGGCAACAATTATATTGAGCTATTTAGGTAACCCTTTTTTTAGCAATTGACTCATTCAGTCATTTCATTGATAGTCATAAAAATTGGCAAAAAAAAAAAGTAGATAATCAATTTGCCGACTGTCACAGGCCACGAGTGAATTCTTAAACGATTAACTTTTTCTCACACTTTCTACTTCTCCTCCATATTTTTGCGTTTGCTATCAAAAGAGACACCGTATGCACTGATAAGAAGTCAGTATACCACTTGACTGGTTCCCGCTGAAAAGCTGTGATTTAGTCTTCACTGGAACGTGGCCGTGTTCATTGATCGCGCCGACATGTTCGGAAATCTTTACCTGTTTTTGGTTCTTTTTCTGATCCAAACAACATTGGGCCAAATTATACCTCTGTCCACATACTGCCAGCAGGTGGCTTGGCCCTGCAGCTGCGAAGCGGAGGCGAATTTAGTGCGCGTCCATTGTCCCGAAGAGTATGCCATGTTGTTGGTCTACTCGGAAACGGGCCCCTCGCTCTATATGAGCTACTATGCGAACTCGAATTTAAATTGGCTGCCGCATTTCGATATACCGCAGTTGATGAAAATCGAATTTGATGCCTACACATTTTGGACCGAGACATTTCTAAGTGATCTGCTGGCTTCACTGGGAGTAGAGGAAGTTCAAGAAATTCAATTTCGTGATCGCACATCAGAGACTGTGGTCAGCACCAAGGACAACTATGATAAGCTTACTTGGCAAACGACAGCTGCCATTGAGGATAATATTACTCAATCTAACAATATGTCCTACTGGCAGTTTAGTGCGGTTGCGGGCTTAAAGAAATTCAAGTTCGAGAGTCATATTCCCGAATTGCAAGAGAGCATTTTCCAAGCCTTCGATGGTCTGACCACTTTGGAGCTACGCTTACATGTGACACAGTTGCCGGATAAATTACTTTTTGCGGTTTCAAATAGCCTTGAGACGTTAATTATAAAAAATCCCAGCATGGTGAGATTTCAACCTCCCCTCTTGAAGCAGCTGCAGCAGTTACGCAACCTAAGTCTGCAGCTAACGGAGACCCAACGGGCTGGCCATGGTAACGAGTTGCAGCCACATCTGTTCAGCGAGATGACACAACTGGAGGAAGTTCACCTATCAAAAGCCACCGCTCGTGTGGATAGAAAGATGTTTAAGGACAGTACCAGATTGCGTCTCATTAAAATTAAGGGCAACAATGATTTGGATTATTTACCCAATGAGTTGTTTAAGGATCAGGCGAGTTTAAAAAAATTGGATCTCTCGTGCAATGCCCTGAGTCGGCTGTCCGACCGAGTGTTTGTGGGTCTCAGTAAACTAAATATTCTGAATCTGTCCAGCAATCGACTGACTGCTTTATCAAGGTGGGTATCAAGTGGTGTTTGTTATTGTGTTTGTTGTTTCGCCCTTTGTGTATGCTGATAAAAAAAAGATGACAAGTTGTAAAAAAAATTTAATGAATCAGTTGCCAATTTCCACTTGTCGCTTTGACTTTGGCTTGGTTTTTTATCAGCAAGAATAGGGGGAGGGGCGCCGCAAATTGTGTGGGTTTTTAGCGATGCTAGGATAACTATATTTGGAAGGCTGTTAAATTTGTAAACACAGAAAAGAACATTTTTAAATTATGGCAATAAATATTAACATATACATTCGATCAGAAATCCAGATACATTAGGAAGTGTGTATTACAATTGTTGTTGACAATTGTTCAATAATAATTATTTTTTTAATCAACAAACAACAAAGCAGCAACTACTTTGCAATTGCCTTTTATGAAAAAAAATATATTGATAGAATTGCACTGACCCACATTAATAGCTGTAAAGTGAGGAAAATAGTGTTTCATTCCGACTTAATTATTTTCATTGTTTCCCTCCTTGGTTTTTGACAATTACGATCAAGATGATCATACGTATTTCCATGTAAAAGTTGCTGTACTGTTTCAGTTTAACTATAACCTAGCCAATTTTGGCTGACTCGTGATTCAAGTTCTTGGGTTAGATACTCTATCTCTTATTTTAAGAATGCATTCGTTCTTAAACATTGGAATTTATAAACTGATAATTATAAAAAAAAACTGTTCGATATTTACAAAGTATAACATTTTTCCTTTTAGGCCTAATTAAATGTAGGTTACTGACGGTTATTTGGGAAAGCCACTTTACTTTGCACAACTGTTAGGTTTCAAAAGTCATCAAGAACAATAAAAATAAGCAAGCTGATCACGATGAGACGATGCATGTCAGAGGCGTCACGGAAATCCCTTTCAACGGAATTCTAACTCAAGTCCCTGAATCTATTTTGATCGGTTTCAAATCTCTCGTGTTTCGATAAGCAAAAGTAATTTTGGACTTTTGTTTGATCATTATTTTATCTATAACAAACAATTACAATTTCTATTTTGATTCTCGGTTTGCTGCATTATTCTGATAGGTTTGTAGTTTGGGCAATTTATGCCTGCTTGTTTGTCATTTTTGTCAACGATCCATTAGATTCCATTTGGTATGCATAGTTTTTTATATCTAAAAACCTAAGATGAAAATCTTATATCAATCGAATATTAAATGGATATTATTAATATGCTTTTAAAGATATTTTAACTATTTAGGCGAAATAAATACCGAAATTATTCAATTGATCATTGACAAATATCCATTTTTTCCGTGTAGTGCACCAATCTTTCGTTGTCCACGATTTTCGGCAAGAAGGCGAGATCTTTACAAAAAAATATCTTTCTGTCCAGTACTATTTTATATTGAATGTAGTCTTCCTTTTCGGTAAATAAATAAAACTCGATTCATAATGAATATTTTCAACTGGTCAATTTCTTTAACCCCAAGTCTGCAGGCAGCCTAGAATAGTCTCAATTTATTATGCACATCGATTTCATCCTTATTTAAACAAATTTGCAAAACTGAGAGGCTAGTGGACAAAGCTCAATCGACGCAGCTCGTCATGTTTACCCCCAACAAATATATTTTTCACCAACAAAAAAAAAATAGTCCGCTTAGGAATTGTAAAAATGTAAAGTTAAATTGGCTATACAGCTCCTCAAATGCACAGTGGGAGAAACGGCTGATTTAGGAGTGTTTTGTTTTATAGATAAATATATCACAAATCAAAATTAATATAGAAATAATTTTATGATTTAGTGCAAATTTTTTTATTGATATTTTAAATTTTACTTAATTTTTTTTTAATGGTCCCTATCTGACCGGTTTTGCATTTCTTTACCAATTTTATACAACAATATTTTTTTAATGTCTTTTACAAGAGTCCGAACACTATATCACTTCAAAAAAGACAATGCGAGAGAAGAAATTCATTATGCCCACGCAAAACTTTTCTTTTTTAAGAAATGGTGAATATAGCAGAAACTTATTTCTAACTTTTGAATAACAGTTTCTTTTCTTCGAAAAATAAATATATTTTATAGATTAATATTACCAATAAAAACTATACTATAACAACTTTGTTCGTTAAACATTTCTTCTTCTTAATTTCCGCAATTGTAGCTCTAATCGGTATCTGATGAGATGTAATCTGAATGATATCCGAAATTTTTTTTTGTTTTTCTTTACAATCCTTATAATCAACTTCAGGTCGTCCAGCATTTGAGCTTTGGTCCACCAATATAAGCTCACAATCTCACCAGTCCTTGTTTTTGACTTAAAAATCATTTCGCATTCTTCTGTTCTCTCTCTGTTTTAATGAGAATTTTTTGGTGAAATTTTTAATGCGATTTCATATTTATTTTGATCGACAACGTTATCATAAACATATGTCTTCACCGCAGGAAATTTTTTGGTAGCGTCCTTTTCCATCTCCCATACTGCAAGTAGCACCCGCTTAGACACTGACATTGTTTCCTAAAAATGATTTTTAAATAAACCTGCGGAAACCTGCAGCTAATTTTGAATATTTTCACATCGTCAAACATTCAACTAATTTTTAAAAATACATTTATACCGAACCCGGTCGAACCTCAAAAGTTCAGCTCTATGAAAGATTAAATTATTAGAATACATTAGGCACTACAATCAATATCGAATTTTGTGGCGAAGCACAATCACAGGTCACAAACACTTATTTTGTTACTTAATAATTTTTTACTTGTTATAGAAGCAAACAAATAATTAGAAATAATTATTTTGCTAAATCTATAAAAAATTACAGCACGTGCTCAGTATTGTCGGGAAAGCGATTGGCAGCGTTTGATAAAACATTTGATGTGTTTGAAGCTTCACAGCTGTGCGAATATTGAGAGAAAGGAAAATCGAAAAGTGTTTTTGGCTTATCAGATATATTATTTATCGATTACTAATCGATGATGGTGCTAATATTTATTGCGAAATTTAAATTAATCGCCGATAAATCAGCCATTCTCCCACTGTGCAATGGGGCCAAAGCCAAGCTTCTCTCAATCTCTTGGCGTGTGTGCTTTAAATTTTTCGCACAAGAGAAAGGGACTTACAGTTTAACGCCGAATCCGTACGGCATGTATTGTTGTTGTTGTTGTATATGTGTCAGTAGAATCTGGCAATAATACATCAAATAATACACTCATAAAACACTTAAAAATTTTTATTTGGGTAAGAAGTAACCCTGATCACTTCATAACTGTTAGATAGAGTCATGCAAGATATCATTTGAAAGCTAATTAAGCTGGCAATAATCGCGTAAAACACTATTTTCAAATCGGTTGAGCAGTTTGTATTCAACGACCAAGAATATTTAAAAATAATGGAATTTTTGGTCGAAATTGCAAGAAATTTTATTTTCAATTACCTCGAAAAAAATAAATAAAAATAAAAAAAAATTAAAAATCCAAAAAAAAATTTATCTAAAAGAATCGCACTTTTACGAAGTTTATGGAGAGAATGGATACCGATCGTAGATGGATCGAATTAAGAAGGAACTAATAGTCATATTTGAGTATTTTGTGTGTTCACAATAAATAAACTTGTATTTGTCTTTGGTCTTTTGGTCAATTTATGAAATGAGCGAAAAGCCAGAACAAAAATAGTAATCAAGAACGGAACAAAATTCGAAGAAAACGAAAATTTATTTTTAAATAATCACGAAAATACTACATTTTTTGCACTAAATTGCTCACAGTTCCTGTGTTTGTTCATAAATTTTGATCATCGTTATCTGTGATTGCGATGAGCGCGATTCTTAAGTAGAAAAAAGAAAAACTTATTTTTGGAATTTTTTTATATTTTTCCTCGGCGTTTAAAAATGAAATTTCTTGCATTTTAGAGCAAAAAATTAATTTTTTGAAATATTCTTGATTTTTGAATTCAAATTACGCGATTAATGGAAGCTTAATTAGCTTTCGATTCATATCTTGCATGACTCTATCTGACAATTTTGAAGTGACATAAGACCTAAAAGCACCTACCGAAATAATGAAAAAAATTAATAGGTATATCAAAAACGGAGCCATGAAAAAATTTTTACACTAAATAAATTTCAGTAGAAATGGGTCTTTTTGGCTGTAAACTAGTGTTATTTTAAATTGTTTCAATGATATTTTTCCAGCATATATTTACTACCCCAAGTAACTCCATATTTTATTCAATACAAAGAGGGTCCATTTATTTCGATAAAATGACCATAAAGTTTAAACTTTAAGATAAGTAAAGTTGATTTAAATTTATTTTTAAATTTAAAAATTGTTTATACATATTTACTTTTTAATAACATATTTCCCGGACGGATAACGTAAGCTTATCACGAAAAAATGTATTTAATAAAATTTGGACAAAGCAAAAAATATAAACGAGCGTCAACTAATGATGGATTAGGTCCTATTTGATATTGAGGAACCAGATTTTTTAATGGATACCGTATCAGTGACCTTCTCTTATCTTTGTAAATAAACTGTCAAAATGTCACAACGATCTGACACTGATTAACAAACAACCATTCAGGTTTAAAGACAATTTTATGAAAATAAAGATATGTTTGTGTGATATATTCTGAAAATTTCAAGAAGTTTGATTTAATCCTCTGCTGTTTTCCCCTAGATTGTTTAGTTTACTCTTAGCTAATAGAGCTTACATAATAAGTTGTCTTCTCTTATATCTTTCGTATTAATTATGAACGAAAAAATTAATTTATAGAGCACGTTGAAGCCAAGACCCTGAACCGTCCCAAAATTTTAAATTGTTTCAAACTTATTATTTTGTTTTATCTATTTTTTGTTTATCTCCCAATTTGCAGTGCTCTTTTTACGCCGCTCACATCGTTAAAAACCTTGCTAGTAAATGAGAACTCCCTGACGGCCCTGATGCCCACAGCTTTCAGTGAGGTTCGCAGTTTGAATTACATCGACATGCGGGGCACTCAATTCTATGGCACCAAACTGTCAATGAACTATGAAGCTGTCGTTTGCACCAATGAGGATACCTGTCAGTACAAGTCGGCGAATTGGACCTGCGATCCGCGTTGCATATGCTGGGTGC
This sequence comes from Lordiphosa stackelbergi, assembly GCA_018904235.1. NCBI lineage: Eukaryota > Metazoa > Arthropoda > Insecta > Diptera > Drosophilidae > Lordiphosa > Lordiphosa stackelbergi. The sequence continues at coordinate 8,444 of JAEIFU010003222.1, read as the reverse complement.
AGCATCGTACGCACCAGCTGATAGTTGATTGTAGGGGAAGTAATCTGCAGGAGTGGCCAAGTCTACCGCATTCCACGCTGGTGCAAACAGTACTGAAGGTGGCCAACAACAGTCTAACCCAGCTGCCCACCACATCAGACATGACAGGCTATGCCAATGTTACAGTACTCCGTTTGGCTGACAATCACCTTACTTCTCTAGATGCAGCCACTCAGTTGCCACGCAATCTAACCCATCTGGATGTGCGTAGGAATCAGATAAGTGTATTCACCGAGGACTTTATTAGTTATCTGGAACAGTCGAACAATTCCATGACTTTGTCCCTGGCTGGTAATCCTGTGATCTGTGATTGTGGTGCCCTGCCCCTGTTGACATTTGTTCGAGCGCAACCCCAAAGGGTGCAGGATATTGGCGACCTGCAATGCCAGAACAAACCCTTTCAGCAAATGGAGGCCAGGGACTTGTGTCCCTCATATGTACTGCTAATCAGTTGCATTATGGGAGTGCTGATCGTAGTCACCTGCCTGATCAGTGTGGTCTATTTGATGTACCGGCAGGAGTTGAAGATTTGGTTGTACAACAATAACCTCTGCCTATGGTGGGTTTCGGAGGAAGAGTTGGACAAAAATAAGACGTATGATGCATTTATTTCCTACTCCCACAAAGATGAGGAATTGATTGCCAAACTCTTGCCCAAACTGGAGAGTGGTCCGCATGGCTTTCGCATATGCTTACATGGCCGAGATTGGCTGGTGGGCGATTGCATACCGGAACAGATTGTACGCACTGTGGATGATTCCAAGAGGGTTATTATCATATTGTCGCAACATTTCATTGACTCGGTGTGGACGCGCATGGAATTTCGAATTGCCTACCAGGCCACGTTGCAGGACAAGTGCAAACGCATCATTATTATACTCTACAAGGAGCTCGAGCATATGGATGGTATTGACAATGAACTGAGAGCCTACCTCAAACTGAATACGTATTTGAAATGGGGTGATCCTTTGTTCTGGAGCAAATTACGCTATGCGATGCCACATAATCGTAGGATACTGAAGGGCCAGAAGAAGCATGTGGGACCTTTGGTCTAAGCGACAATTGCGAAATCGGCTGCGAAGTAGCTTTCGTATGATTGACTGTATCTATCTCGCTCTATTGTATGCGAGGGACATGCTAGGATAACTTCAAAAGGTTGATAGATTTGTTCTAAGCTTTAGCTTATTTCGAATTCCATATAAGGCACAATTTTGGCTGTGAATATATATTTCTGCTATGCTTTTTCAATTTTATCCAAATTGTTATATAAGTAGCGAATAACGTTAAGCCACAGATTAGTCCGAAAATTGATTTACCATGCTTAAATGGTAGCCATCAGTGTAGCGCATAGTGACGTGTTCTCAAAAAAACCTCCGATGGAGTTAATAATATGTTCAACAGTAGACCTGCAGCAAGACAGGGGAACTTCCAGTGCATAAAAATGCAGTTCAAAATGTGTACAAAATTAATTTTAATAATAACACAAGTTTACAAATAATTATAAATGCTAATAACTTCTACAATTTCCAACAGATTTCGATATATGAACACTAGAGCGGTGCCCAAACCGGCAAAATGAAAAACAGGAGGTCCCAGCATTCCCAAAGTTTATATTTGTTGTATAATTAACAATTCTGAACATCAAAAAATTTTATTTAAATTTTGAATGGGCGCGACGGGGTCCCAAAGTTTTAAAAATATTAATCATACGGTTAAAAAAAAAACAAATTTTATTAAAAAATTTTTTTTTATTCCAATTGCTGTCATTGATTGAAATACAAAAGGGATCTACATTTGTGGAAGTAAAATATTTACAAATTTGAATAGTTTATATATAAAATCATGTGCTATTTATACTTGAAAAAATATATGATTTTTGGATAAAAATCTACTTTGTGTTTTTTTTACGCAGATTAGCATGTAAAAAAGTATCATGATAAGGGGAATTGAGAATAAAGCATGACCTAAAAATTTCAGATACATGGGGGAGCGCTCTATGAACACTTTTGAATTTTTTTTATACATTAGGGTGTTACATCATCCAGAGAGAAAGAAATTAAAAAAATGTTTTCTTGGTGAAAATAACGGTGTAATTTACGGTTTTTCCAATTTTCGACATAAAAATGAAACAAAATTCTCTACAGCTCCACTACAAATTTGACAAGAAATTTTAAACGTTAGATTTTATTTTTAATTTGATGTATAAAACTTATTCATTAGTTGTTTTATTATTGAGATATTTGAAATTAAGAGAGAGGTCCTTTTTTAAAAATGCAAAAAACGATAATTTGGGATTATCTCGAAATCTGTCCTACTGAGAGAAGCTACATATTCGGATTCAGCGCGTGATTTTACATAAGGAGTGACATAAAATTGTAGAGGATGAAAAATCGTGTTAACTTGTGTTATTTTAATTCATTTAAAATTATGCGATTAAATTTTGAAAATGGTTTTGTTCATTGTATTCAAAATACTAAATCGAATAGAAAACAATGTTCTATGTAATTATTGACAATTCAATTACCTTTCAATTTATATCTTGCTTGCCTCCATCTGACGATTATGTAGTAAGAGATAAGTTAAAATGTAAGTGCACTTACCGAAAAAATTAAATAAAAATCATATTTAATAACGTTGCCATGAAAATAATTTTGAGATCACCAATCCTATCTACACTTAAAAATAGGGGTGCCACAGAAACCTCTTCCAACCAAATTCCAACCGAATTCCAATTCTTAGGTGCCACGGAAATTTCTCTTGGTTGGTTTCAAACCTCCTATCATTTGTTGAGAGATTTAGCAAACCTCTTTTCTCACTAGCTCCACCTGGCGGTGGTGGCGCCATCTACTTGACAGGCAGCGGATTAAGGGCTGCAAGTTATGCCTCATGTTTGGCGCCAACAAATTTTAAAATTTTTTTTACTTATTTATGAAGAATATGACTTAAATTTTAAATATAATTTAAAAATGCATCATAAAACATATTACACAATCAAAAAATTTCATTTAAACATCAAATTAACCCATAACTAAAAAAAAGGGAAATTTTTTGGCGAGAGATTCAGCCCTGTTTTTAGAGATGGAACTTCAACTGGAACAACTGGTGTTCTAACTAGATTTTCTAATAAGAAAATGAAATCTCTCGAAGTTCTGTGGCACCGACGATTTTTTCGAGAGATTTACAAACCAACCGTCGGCAAAATCTCTAGAGATTTCTGTGGCACCCCAAAAAAAAAAAAAAAAATAAAAAGGGAAATGCAAGAATGGAGAAGTACCTTCGGTCTGGACATTGCCACATGAAAGCACTCTTGTCTGCAGATAATTAAAATTTTGAAAACTAGTAAATGTTAAATGAACTTCGAACCGAAGATAGGTTTCCAATATTTGTTTGTTTGTACGTCGTGTGGTTCAAGAAAAGTTGCAAGTTGCAACTATATTTCTTTGATTAAGGAACAACAATCAACAGGTTAAAAGCAGTTATGTCATTGAGGGGTTAAAGTAGACACATCATCTCTTTGGATTAGAATCAATGTTAACAAGCGCCGTTAATTTGATGTGCCCTTTAACCATTTGGTCCAATTAAGACTTTTTTGAAATTACCGCATTACACAAAAGTTTGTTATCACTTTTGTTAAGTTCAATTTGGTTTTTACATACTTTATGAAAAATCAAATAGAAATTTTCAAGCGCTGTACAGTGGGCGAAATGGCCGCTCTAGCTCCATTTAATTAAATTTTCAAATTGTTTATTGGGGCCAAAATGATGTCTCTATCGATTACTAATATTACACTGAGCTTATCGATAGTTTCCATTTTGTTTGACATGCCCTAGTTAATCAGCTGTGAGCTGACAAACACAACATATGTTTCAGCAGGTGCAACACTGAGCTTTCCCGCACTTTTTATATGCATTGCCAAATTATTTGTAAAGTGGCCTTTGTGACAGCTAAGTGGAAGAAAAGTGTGTTTATTTATAGATAGGGGTATGTATTAACTAAAAAAATGTTTGTTTATGTTCTGTGCTTAATCGTTTTAAAAAATTAATGTAGTTAAATTTAACTATACCAGTAAACACTTAAAAACGGCGAAAGTAAGACTTGCGTGGTAGAATATTTTTTTAAATTAGAATATTTTTTTAAATTACCATGTTGGCCTGTGTTTGTGAAATGTCTAATATGAATCCCGGCCACCACCAACTTTACATGATATTACATTTCTTAGGCGCAATGTCGGCATAAAATAAAAGCAGTTTTTAGTTTGTCTCAATAAAGATATGACCACTTTAAAAATTTTTGACTTTAGGAAACTATTTTTTTGATACAGTCTTAAATAACAAAACCTCTAGTAAGCTGGACCGTATCGAAATCTGTAAAAACTTGCGAGATTTTACCAATGGGTTTGCTCAAAACGCCGAGATTCTTTCTAGCTATGATGTATTGCGATCATCGAAGATGGATTCGGTGTTCATCCATAGATTTTCTTTGCCAAACCCCTATTTTCTTCTTAAAAATGCGTTTCTTAAAAAAAAAATAAAATAATTATTTTCTGTATTTTTATTATTTGTTGTAGATGTTTACAAAATGATTTTCAAACTTTTTCAAGCAAAAAATTGTTTTTTCGAAATATTTTTGCTCTGTGTTATACACGATAGTTGGAAATTCAATAACCTTTCGATTCATACCTAGCTTGACTCAATCTAAAATATCTGAGTCGAGGTTGTGCTCAAACTGTAAGTGTACCTAACAAAAAAAATTTAAAAAAATTAACTTAATCTTAAAAATTTAAAAAAAATTTAAAAACATATTTTTATTTTTTTTATTTCTTTTATTCTAACCTTAAAATATTTGTGCAAAGTTTATAAATTTAAAAAAAAAATTTTGTTTTTAAATTTAATAAATAAAAAAAAATTATTAAAAATTTTTTATTTTATATTTTTTGTTGCTTTTATTCCTACCTTTAAGAGAAAAAAATCAGATTGCGATTATCTCATTTAATTTGGAAGATATTAATTTAATTCCGCTAAATTGGTCATTTTGCCCACTGTGCGTTGTGCCTATTTCAGAGTCAGTAAGCGCGCGCGCATGTGGGGTGTGAACGTGTGTGTGTGCGTTTGTGTATGTTTGTGTGTTTATATGTGTGTCTCAATATTACAGGGTATTTGAGAGTCAAGTCACTCGACTGCAACGCTCTTACTTGTTTTCAATTTACCATTTTTGATAGGCCTGCTTTTTATTTTAAATTTTATTCGAATAAGCAGAGCGACGCATTTGCTTATCTTCGGTGTTTTTGCTCGGATGGTTACAGAATAGGTAGACAGATTCAAATTTAAAAATTGTGGCTCTGACTGTTTTTCGGAGAAGAATCTGAAGCAAATTTGTTCTGGTTATACCACCCTACATACATGTATGAAAAAAATCGAGCTCGTCAGAGTTCCCGCGTTGCTAATTGTGGATTTACTAACACAAGTTATATCCATCAGTTCCATTTACAAGCCGCAGCATGAAGGTGGCAGTATTTCTTTTGGCAATTTGCTTTCTAATCTTCGGAAATGTGAATGAAGCACAAGCTGGCGAAAAAAGTGTAAACCAAGCCAAGTGTCCCATTGGTTTTTTCACTAGCTCAAATGGAGACTGCTATAGTCTTTCAAAAAGTATATTTGATAATGTAATAAAGATGCCCGCCGCCAAAAATTTTGACCGCCAATGATCGATGTCGCATGCCTGCCTAATCTCACTACACACTTCAGCAGCAAATGAGAAGCGAAACTTGCGATGCGTTTTAAACAGAAGCTAAAATACATTCAACGCCTAAGCTGAACCTTTAACTTTTCATTCCTTTGTTGTGTTTGTAAGATTGAGGACATTGTTTTTGAAAAATGTTTTTAATTAAAATCATATTTGTGGCACATTCTGCCTTGTCATAAATTCTGCTGAAATGGGTGGGTAGAAGTAGAATGTTTTGTGCTAAATTTAATTAATTTCTGTTCAGTTCTTAGCTTAAAAATATTGTTTCTGTTGTTTATAACAAACAGATACTTTCACAAATTTTTATACACTTGAAAAGTGTATTATAATTTTGCCCAGAAGTTTGCAACGCATAGAAGGAATCATCTCCGACCACATAAAGTATATATATTCTTGATCAGCATAAACTAGTCCCTTAGTTTTGGAGCTATCGAGCTGAAACTTTGCACAGAGTCTTCTTTTTACTGCACGCTGCTAATATGTCGGAACCGACCGAATCGGATGACTACTTCTTGTAGCTGCCATACAAATGTTCGTTCGGAAAATGGGTTTTAGTAAGAAAAACTGTTTTGTTCTCAATATTACTGCTGCCGTTTGGCTGACAATCACCTTACTTCTCTAGATGCAGCCACTCAGTTGCCACGCAATCTAACCCATCTGGATGTGCGTAGGAATCAGATAAGTGTATTCACCGAGGACTTTATTAGTTATCTGGAACAGTCCAACAATTCCATGACTTTGTCCCTGGCTGGTAATCCTGTGCTCTGTGATTGTGGTGCCCTGCCCCTGTTGACATTTGTTCGAGCGCAACCCCAAAGGGTGCAGGATATTGGCGACCTGCAATGCCTGAACAAACCCTTTCAGCAAATGGAGGCCAGGGACTTGTGTCCCTCATATGTACTGCTAATCAGTTGCATTATGGGAGTGCTGATCGTAGTGACCTGCCTGATCAGTGTGGTCTATTTGATGTACCGGCAGGAGTTGAAGATTTGGTTGTACAACAATAACCTCTGCCTATGGTGGGTCTCGGAGGAAGAGTTTGACAAAAATAAGACGTATGATGCATTTATTTCCTACTCCCACAAAGATGAGGAATTGATTGCAAAACTCTTGCCCAAACTGGAGAGTGGTCCGCATGGCTTTCGCATATGCTTACATGGCCGAGACTGGCTGGTGGGCGATTGCATACCGGAACAGATTGTACGCACTGTGGATGATTCCAAGAGGGTTAGCAACATTTCATTGACTCGGTGTGGACGCGCATGGAATTTCGAATTGCCTACCAGGCCACGTTGCAGGACAAGTGCAAACGCATCATTATTATACTCTACAAGGAGCTCGAGCATATGGATGGTATTGACAATGAACTGAGAGCCTACCTCAAGCTGAATACGTATTTGAAATGGGGTGATCCTTTATTCTGGAGCAAATTACGCTATGCGATGCCACATAATCGTAGGATACTAAAGGGCCAGAAAAAGCATGTGGGACCTTTGGTCTAAGGGACAATTGCGAAATCGGCTGCGAAGTAGATTTCGTATGATTGACTGTATCTATCTCGCTCTATTGTATGCGAGGAAGATGCTAAGATTACTTCAAAAGGTTGATAGATGTGTTCTAAGCTTTAGCTTACTTCGAATTCCATATAAGGCACAATTTTGGCTGTGAATATATTTTTCTGCTATGCTTTTTCAATTTTATTCAAATTGTTATATAAGTAGCCACTGATTAGTCCGAAAATTGATTTACCATGCTTAAATGGTAGCCATCAGTGTAGCGAATAGTGACGTGTTCTTAAAAAAACCTCCGATGGAGTTAAGAATATGTTCAACAAACTCCTTATATCAGTTTTTCACTGAAGCGAAATATTGTGGATTAATTAAAAACACGTTTTTCATTATGGTAATCAATGCCGCAATCCCAAGTGGTATAAATTTAAAAGTAAAGTATGTCGAACATCCTACACAATATTGGCAGCAGCCCTCGACATAGTTTGAGCGTTGCTAATTGCGGGTTTCCTTACTTAAGCTATAAATAGTAAGATATCATCAGTTAAACACTTCTCAACATGAAGGTTACAATTTTACTATTCGAAATTTGCATCCTGATCCTCGGAAATGTGAACGGAGCATCAGCAGACAGTACAAATGGCGATAAGGAATCTGCTAGAATACCAAGAATTATATTAAAAGCAACCGGTTCGGAGTTAAACCGCTACGGAGTCGGAGACTCCGGAATTTTTGGGAAGTCCGAACTGAACCTGAACGGGAGCAAAAAATAGTTTAAAAAAAGTTCGGTTCAAAAATAGATGCTTTGTCAAGTTTGCCACTACCCACAATTTTTAAACCTAGGAATAAAAACAGCTTTCAAAAAAATCATTTTGCTTTATTTTATAGTATTCAAAAGGAACTAATAAAAAACCTTAAAGAATAGTAAATAAAAGAATTAATGATTTTTTACCATGTTTATCTTCTTCTGATGATGAAAAGCAATCTCTCTTTTGGAAAAACTATCATTGTGACGAACTTAACAATGTCGCATTTGTTGTATTAGCTGTTCCTGCATCACAAGAATCAGTCTAGCGAACTTTTCATACTCATATATTTATTTTATCCATAGATAGAGTCAGTAATAATGAAAGATTGCTGAAAGACACACTAAGA
>JAEIFU010003221.1:0-31448 GCA_018904235.1 Lordiphosa stackelbergi | reverse complement strand
GTACTCGATACTCAAATATTTACTCGTGGTACTCGATATTCAATACTCGATGTTTAGTAATCGATACTCAATACTCGATGCTTAGTACTCTATACTCCGTAACAGATACTCAGTGGTCAGTTGTCGATCCCAATACTTAGTAATCAGCACTTAGTACTCGATATTTTATCGATACTAAGTACTCGATATTCAATACTTAATAATTAGAACTCCATACCCAGTAATCGATACTCACTACTAAACACTCAGTACCCGATACGCAGTAATATTTACTCGATTTCCAGTAACACACTCTATACTCAGTTCCCGATACTCGATATCAGCATATATTCAATATTTAGTACTCGCTACTCAATAATACTTACTCCATATTTAGGTAAAGGTAAAATTGGCTATACAGCTCCTCAAAGGGGCCAAGCCAAGCTTCTCACAATCTTTTGGCGTGTGTGCTTTAAATTTGTTCGCACTATCGATACGGCAAAGTTTTGAGAGTTTGGTTTAGCTGTAGTACCCGATATTTAGTAGTCAGTACTCGATACCAATACTCCGTAATCGATATTCAGTACTCAACACTCAGTACTCGATACTTAGTACTCGGTACTCGATATTCAATACTCGATATTTAGTATTCGATACTCAGTACTTGATGCTCAAAACTCTATACTCAGCAACAGATACTCAGTAGTCAGTACTCGATACTAATACTCAGTAATCGATGCTCAGTAATCAATATTCATTCTCTGGTCAGTACTCGTTGCTCAGTATTGGATACTCTGTATTAGATTCTCAGTATTTGTTACTTCGTATTCAATACTCGTTACTCTATGCTAGTACTCGATGCTCAAATCTGGATACTCAGTAGTCAGTTATCGATACCAATACTCAGAAATTGATATAAGCATTCAGTACTCGATACATAGTACTCTATAATTAAAACTCGATAATGAGAACTCCATACTCAGTAATTGATACTCAGTACTCTACACTCAGTGCCCGAAACTCAGTAATGTTTGCTAGATCCTCAATAACAGACTCTATATTCAGTGCCCGGTAATCGATATAAACATATAATCATTAATTTATTCATTTATATCAATTAATGAATTAATACTTAGTACTCACATTAGCACTCAATATTCAATACTCGATATTTAGTACTCGATACTCAGTACATGGTCAGTACTCGATACCAATACTCAGTAATCAATATAGCAGATATCTAATAATAACAGATTCTCAGTATTTGATACTTGGTATTCGATACTCGGTACTCTATGTTAGTACTCGATGCCCAGCACTCGATGCTCAAATCTGGTTACTCAGTAACAGATACTCAGAAGTCAGTTGTCGATACCAATACTCCGTAATCAATATTCACTACTCAACACTCAGTACTCGATACTTAGTACTCGGTACTCGATATTCAATAATCGATATTTAGTATTCGATACTCAGTACTTGATGCTCAGAACTCTATACTCAGAAACAGATACTCAGTAGTCAGTACTCGATACCAATACTAAGTAATCAATATAGCAGATTTCTAATAATAGCAGATTCTCAGTTTTGACTGTGTACTGTACCGTGCTCAAATCTGGTACTTGAAACAGAACTCAGAGTCAGTACTCGAATCGATGCTCAGTAATCAATATTCATTCTCTCTACTCTGTAGCAGATTCTCAGTATTTGATACTTGGTATTCAATACTCGTTACTCTATGTTAGTACTCGACACTCAGCACTCGATGCTCAAATCTAGATACTCAGTAACAGATACTCAGTAGTCAGTTGTCGATACCAATACACACTAATCGATACTCAATACTCCACACTCAGTATTCGATAATCAGTAATATTTTCTCAATACTCAGTACTCGGTACTCGATATGTAATACTTGATGCTCAGAACTCGATCCTGAGTAGCAGATTCTACACTCGAGGCGGGATTAAACCCACGATCGAACCGCTGCACGTGGTCCCAAATCCAAAAATGACGCCCAAAAGTCGAAAATCGTATTTAAATTGGCTGAAAGTTTTTGCTCGTGAGTTTTCGAAGTTAAAACTCAGAAAAATGCAGTGGCGGATCTAATATGAAGCACAATTTCTTCAAAAAGTATTTGATTTGATGGAAACATCGAAAATCCCGTTTATCGATAACTATTCGACAGATATTTTTTCATGTCGATTTAGAAAAAGTTGGCTTGGTAAATAGGGGGATATTGCTGTCGAGCAGTGTATATATATTATGTCGCTACAATTATCGCACAAAATCATCAAGACTAAATCTACAGATACCATATTTTTCCGGATTTGGGACCATATTGTAGTGCGCTCAGACCACACATACAAATAATTAATATGCTTTTACATAATTCTGCCAAGTTTTATCTTAATCAAATATGACTAAAGCATATAGCTGTATTGAAGAACGATCGGTCAAGCCAAGGTTTAGTAAGAAAAACTTGTTTGTTTTCATATCAATCGAGCTCCAAACCTCGTATTTATCAGTTTTCTATCTTTTCTCAAAGATCCACCAAGATTGATGTAAATCGGACCACTATACAGACCCTAGTCAAAAGTATTTACACAAGGTACATTTTGCTTACGTAGCCCACCAAACGGCAGCTTGTTCGTCATTAGTATTTGGTTTGCAGTGACAAATTACGGGTTCTGTTGTTCTAGTTATCTTAATTAATTTACAGATAATTAATTAATCATTAACTGTTGCAATTAATTACTACAATGCCAAAAAACAAAGAGCTAACCGTTGAGCACCGTGCTGAAATTGTTGCTAGGTTTTAAACCGGTACCTCTGCAGTCAATGTTAGCTAAGTTGTATCAATCTGGAAGCGGTGTATAATTTAGTAAAGGATACGATTGGAGTTTAAAAATCTAAAAGAACAGGTCGAAAACCTGTGTTGGACCAAACACAATGCAGTCTTACTAGGAGTTGTAGTAAATAATCCAAACTGCAAGTCCCGTTAAAATTGCCGCAGAGTCAAAAAAACATAATGAGAACAAAATTAGTGAAGCTACCCTGCGTCACCAGGCTTAACGACGCTGATTTTAATATGTTGTCCACATAGGTGATTGACATCACCAACCAGCCAGTCAAAACGTCTTGCATTTGCGTTGGAGTACAGCAAGAAGCCCTGACTTCTGGTTCAATGTTTTATGGACAGATGAGGCTGCATTTCAGTTGCAGGGGCCATATATTTTATGCATTTAAAAAAAAATCAAATGGGTAGAGAAGCCCAGCCAATCAATAGGTTTGGTGCGGTGGCACAGTGATGTTCTGGGAATGCCTTTCCTATTATGGATTCGGAACTTGCTACCGATAGTACGGACATTAAATCAAAACGGATTCATCCATATACGCTAATGATCATGCTTTCCCATCAGGAAACAGTCTTTTCAACGTATGACTGGATTCTACAGCAGGACAAAGCTCTCCTTACCATCAGGTGAACACCAGCAAATTTTTGATAAACCTAAATCGGCGGTTCTTCCATGGCCCCCACAAGCCCTGATCGGAAAATTGTTGAAAACGTTAGGGCTTTGTTAAAAACAAGGATCATTGATAAATATCGAAAACGCAAGTGGCCATTGCTGGTGATTGATCAGCCGCGTGCACCAGCCTGGTAAGATTCAATGGCCGACAGACTGCAAAGCTGTCACTGATGCCAAAGGTGGTATAACTAAATATTAGTAATTTTTTTTAATATTATTGAGAAATCTTTTTTGTTACCATTGGATATTAAACTAGAAAAAATAAAATTATGTTGTATTGTAAATACTTGACGCAAAGAAAACGTGTGTAAATATTTAACAATTGATAAGCACATCTGTTCTGAGCGTATATTTTGGCGTATGAACAGTTATTTTCATAAATTTTCTTTCATTTCTTCCAAATTTGTTGGTGATTAATGTGGTATGCTTTTGCTTTCTGAAAAGTTTAATTTAAATCGCATGACTATACATATAAAGCTGCCATGGGAACGATCGGTGGAAAATGTGGTTCTAGTGAGAAAAACTTTTTTGTTTTCAAGCAAACGCCCCCAAACCTCTTTTTATAAGTTTTCTATGCTTTCATAATTCCACCAAGTTTAGTGCATATCGGAGCACTATAGGACCTTTGTCATACAAAAGATAGGTCTGAAAAAAAAGTCTCAAAAAGAAAAACTTGTTTCAATAAAAATCGCTCCCAAACTTATTACTGCTGAATATTCAGGGCCTGTTCGAATTTCGAGTCGATTTTGTGTAAACGTTAAATTTTGATCAGATAAATAGTTGTAAATTGTAGAAAAACACTACTAGATCAGGGATAACAAACTCGGAATTGTTTGAGTAGCTGAAACCGACTGCTTCATCCCAAAGTGAATTCAATTGGGGAAGCATGCCGGAATCTAGTATCCTGGATAACGTCACTTACATTACTTTTATACAACTAGCACTCTAAATGCGTACGTTTTGAAAATCGACTCGGAATCAGAACAGAGACAATTATATCTTTTACATAGTTCAGTCAAGTTTTATAGAAATCAGATGACTATAAGCATATAGCTGTCATGGGAACGATAGGGTGGAAAAAGTAGTTTTAGTGAGTAAAACCTTTTTTGCCGTTGTAGCGCCTTGATACTTTCCAGTTATGAATATAATCAAAATCAGATGAATATATGATATATGTTCAAAGTAGTGGCGCCATCTATTGCTGAGTGTGGGAAATAGCTCAGCTAAGAATGTTCTACGCAAATCTATTAAAACCTTAGTTTAGATATTGTAATACAGGTCTGTTCTCAATTCCACTTCCTTTTTCGTATAAGCGTTTGAATTGACCATTTTACTCTTACAAATTTGAATGGAAGTTGTATAGAAAATCTGTGGTTACTAGATCAACGTTTTATTTTTCTACGAATTGAATCCACTTGGCATTGAGCTGTCGGTTTCAACTGCTTGAGCAATTCCACTTTTACTGAAAGCGGATCTAGTAACCGGTGACATGACAAAACGCCCACGGACATAGCGCCCATATGAAAAATTTCGATCACTACTTTGAAATACAACTCCAAATTTTTCTGGGCCTTTTGACCGGACATAAGGCCCATGGGTGTAATGTCCGAATTCAAATTTTAGTGACATTAAATGCACAGTGCTGAATATAAAATTAAACAAAATGCTTTCCACAGAGTGGTATCAATTTTGCTCCTTTAAAATGGACATAGAAATTCTGTCCCATTTTGGGTACTTGAGCCACGGTCACACCGGCAGGGCTGAAAAGGCACTAATAGTAGGTTGGCAGTGCGTCTGCACTCTGCTGTTTATTAGTGGTATTCATTAAAGCAATTTAGATTTGGCTTAGATTTCGTTTAAGGCTTTAACATTAATTGTTATTAATTATTTAAGGCTCGTGAACAGCTGTTAGTGAGAAAGAACATCTGACTGACAAGGAAACAAAGCATATTATATGGGAGGCCTATGAGCAAAAATGCAGGCGGGTTTCTTTCCGTAAATACAAATAAAATTCGAAATTTTTGTCTTTTGGAAATGAATAGGAAGTGAAACTTTATTTGAATATTAATTGACTCTAATCGCCTGAACAGGTTGCGATCCGTTGACTCCATTTAGTCTCTACTTTGATAACCTCCTTGGCCACAGCGCCTCCACAATAGCAACGGCTTGGGATATCTGAGCAAAGAGTATGTCCAACGCCGCTTTACGAAGAGTAAATCACGAATGGTCAGTACCAGTAAAAGTCCTTAATTTTGTAACCGGGGTCGCTTTGATGGTAAGATCGAAATTGCTGAAGAATCCAGTCACAACTATGTCTGGACCATTGCGTTTCAACTTGCGCTGGTAGCGCAGTTTACATCTAAGTCCCAGCCATTCCAAGCATTTTGACTCTGAATAAGGCCGCTGATATGCAAGAGACAGCTAGTTCGTTTTCAAATAAAGCGCCATATTTGGCTATAATTTCAAAAGTCCGACGAGATTTGGGACTTATGTCCGAATATAATGTGGACATAAGGCCCATAACATTTATAGGTGTCGACAAACCACAATAAAAACCTCAAAATATGATCATTTACTTAGTATCTAAGTAGGTCTTGAGATTTGGTCTGATATGGAAATGATTACTTAATTATGGGAACGAGTTTTGGTTAAGCTATTCCGTGGGATCAGAACAAACTTTGGTGTTTTCTTATATAATAGGGCTGCCTTCACACTGTTCAACACATGTCCTGCTTTTTGTTATGTGTTAAATTTGCCTAGCTTGTCAAGTTCATAGAATTTCAGGGGGAAATATGTACATTCCTACCAGATCGAACAGTATAAAGCAAATTGTTTCAAGTACTGAGCAATAGTTCAGATCTGTTGTCTATTCTAGTTCTAGTTCAAACTACTTTTGAAAGTATTTTCATTGAATCGATTTTGGCTAATTTACCAAAATTTGGTGTTACTTTTTTTTTGGTTTTTTTGGTTTTTAGCGAATGACAAGTGAACCCTTGTCTGACCCTGCATTAGCATAAATTAGTTGAAAAAGGTTAAATTAGATGTGTCAAAGGAAAAAAAACATATTCCTGACATCTAACACAAGAACTCAATCAAATTAGCCTTACAAAAAAAAAAAAGTGAAAATGGTATCCCCTCCGCCTCCTCCTCCTCCTCCTCCTCCCTGGTTTACCAAATCAAAAATGTCTTCCCAGAAAGTGTAAAATTTTGTTTTTCATTTGACTTCTTTTTTGCCCATTTAAGCATACTTTCCCACCGACTCTCCCTCTGCCTCTCTCTTTCTATTTTTTAATTACCAAACATTTGACAGCATCCTGAGATGCTTATTGTGTTGTCTAGAAGATGTATCTACACACGCACACACGCACACACACACAACGTTAACCTTTTTACTGGTTTTTGAGAAAAACTGTCGGGCCAAAGCAAAAGCAAAGCAAAAACAACCCCCGATATGGCGTTAGATATTTGATTTCCAAAATTCAATGCCAAGCGGCAGCATGGCGGCGGCATCATGAGCATCTGCCGCCTTGGGCCAAGAATCTCTCTGTCTGTCTTTTGCCTAATTGTGCTGGACGTTAAAAACACACACACACACACACTCACACACACATGCAAGCAGACAAAGGCCAGCTCTAAAGAGAGTTTAAATAAAACCTATGAATGAGCTGCAGCTCAAAGCTAAGCTCTATTAGAGCTGGGATTAGAGCTCTCACTTTTACTTGTCCAACAATTTAGGAAAGAATTTTTATATATTCCTGACTGGAATTGATTTTGTTTACTTTATTTGAACTTTTAAGAAAAAAACTCAAGAGCAATTTGATTGGATTAAGTATGACTGAGAACGAAATCGACTTTGTGCAATTTGTTTCCTTATCATTACAGTTGAAGCTAAAAGCAAAACAAAGCTTAAAAGGCAGCAGTAGCACAGCAGCATTCATTTTCTCTCTCTTCTTGGTCTATATCTAAGCACTGCTTGACGTTGAACTGCTTTGGCCTTAAGCTTTACAGCCTCACAAATCGCCGGTTTTAAATAGAATCTTTCCCGTTCGCTACCAAATATAATTGCATGGCTTAACACAATCTTTGTCTGTTGCTTCTTCTTCTATGAGCTGTTCATCTATACCAGCTCTTAAAATAGAATCATCAAACAAAAGTGTTGAAAGGGCTTTGAAATAATATTATTAATAAAATAAAAATATTAAATAAAAAAGATAGAAAAAATATTAACAATATAAAGTAATTAAAATTTTTAAGTTTGGGGTTAACGTTTAAATTAAGGTCTGTTAGGCTCCGGTTCCTGAAACCAGGAACCCATAGGTTTTTGGTTCGAGGCTCGAATCGCTATTTATCCTTGTTAATAATGTAAGCTAAGTTAATAACTATAACTTCTCTACAAGCTGTTCATCTACCAGCTCTTAAAATAGATACATAAAACTTGGGCGTTGAAAGGGATCGTTTAAATGTCCGCCTTGTTGCTGAAACAGCAAATTTAGTACGCTTTATTCAAAAAGGTTGAAGACATTTGTCGATTTTCTGTTTTCTTAAAATTTGGAATAGGAATCTATTAGAACATTTACGAATTGTGTATTTGATATTCTTTTCTTCGAAGTCATATGTAGAATAATTCAAAGTGGAATTTTGAAAACTCACGTTAAGAAGTTTTCGTTTTGGAGCCTTATGGTAATGTAGTAATGTGAAGCTAACAAGTTTGAAATCTCTGGTCTAAGAACCCTGCAGCCAATATTGGTACTGGCTCATAATAGAAGAATGTTTATCGAGCAAATTTTTTACATATATTTTGAACTAACAGGTTCCATTCAGATGTTTTTAGTTGGAGATCTTTTAAGGAACTCTGAATGCAAAAATCTTTAAGAATTAGTCAGCGTTTGCACATTTTATAGATTGACTTCCATAGTGTCACACAGTAGAGTTGGAGAAACATCGATGTCTACGTACATCGATGTTTGAGAAGTGAAACATCTATGAAACATTTCATATTACAAAGTGAAGAAAATCGTTAACTACTAAATTTAGAGTGTGTGCAGCTCAACTAACTGTAATTATAAAATCATCCAGGGAATCTATTGTGGTAACGTGGTCATCGTTCAGATCAGGAAATGCTTTTGATTTACATGAGCAACCTTCATCAACATTACTTTCTTTATAGTTGACTAGCATATAACCCGTCGCGCCTGGGCCTTCAACAGTAAAGAATCAACAAAATATTTAGTTTAAAGTCGATCGTAAGGAGTCAAATATTTAACGAATTTGAAAATATTTTTAAATTTGTGTCCCCAGTAGAGCCCAGAAATCGAATCTAAAATTCATAGGCTTGTGCTACTTTGCCTAATCCCCGTTTCGACTTTGCTGCTGGGCTTTCCTTCCACTCCCCCCACTTCCGATTCACTTCCCAACCACTTACCACCCCATTTCACCCACTTCCTATCCATATCCCACCCACTTCCCAAAAACATCCCACCCACTCACCATCCACTTTTTAACCACTCCCTCCCATTTCCTAGTGAGCATCCCGGCGGTATTTCCATCACATTTATCACTACAAACCGAGTTTCAAGTTAATGGGAAAAAATAGTTTTGTTGCATCTAGAATTTTCTGGAAATTTTCACTCCTGAAGAGAGATTTTCAGACATTGCAAAATCACATTTCAAATTATTTTGTATTCTCCCTTCAAACCGCGTTTCAAGTCAATCTGTTGAATAATAATTTTTGGATACAGACTTTTTGCAGGAATTTTCCGACCGTTTGGTCATATTTTCTCACTTACTACTTTTGCAAGCCGACTTTCAAAGCCAATCCGGATAAAAAAAGTAGTTTTTGCGTGCAGAATATTCCGGCCATTTTTCCCGTAGGCAGTTTTTTCAAAAAATTGGTACGCAGTTATTGTTGAATTTTTATATAGATCTTTGAAAATGAGTTTGAATCGGATCGAATGATAAACATTCGACAGATCGATTTAATAAATTTTAGAGTCACGCTGTTTCTATTTTATTTTGTGTAACTTTGAAAATGAGTTTGGAGCTAATCGCTGGCTACACTACACTCTGCCCATGGAACCTTGACCACCCAATTTTCCAAACGGGGTAGTGAATTTTCTGGAATATTGGTTAGCAGTTATTGTTGAAATTTCGGGAATCCGATCTTAGTACTCGATTTCAGCATAAGACAAAACTACTAAAAGCTCAAGCTTCCTATCGTTTGTAGTTTAGGCTTTGCGGCAGTCACCAGTCAGTGAGTCAGTCAGGTGGAACTCTTTTATATTTGTAGATATAAAAATTCCATTCAAACAATTCAGGATTTGTTTGAGCATCTTTATCTATATAATAGATTACACAGCAAATGCCTTCTGGTCTGCGCGCTTCATAATTATAAATGGTCTAACACAGAATTGGAAATGGCCAGCGTGGCGTGGGTTCGAATCATGGCCTTCACGCGCCACACTTGCGTGCAGAAAAGCTACACAAAAAATAGTGGGTTGAAAATCCCCCGGTCGAAACGTGTAGAAATCCTACATTTTCGTGTAGCTATTGCATTTTTTTTTTTACAAATTTATATTTTTTTTACTTACTCTGGTAGTTTTGAAGTCCCGGCCTTTGGACTGCAACACGATTGGGATGATGTTTTAGACGTCTCTGCCACGTAACGCGTGTAAGGCAAGGCCTCTAAGACATTACTTGTATTCAATCTGCTAAAGGCACACTCCACTTTTTGCTTGCTTGTAATTCTCAAGTTCTAATTCAACGCAATTGCTATTTATATACGGGCAACAGAAATTCGCACACGTTTCGTGTAGATTTTCAACACACCTCGTTTAGATTTTGTAAAAAAAATAACGTCACTTATGTGACAACCAACTTGCTAAACGAAAAATATAAGAATTCAGTTCTGATGTGGAGCTACATTTTTCGTGTAAAATTTCCACACGCGCGTGTTTAGTTAATGTAGTTAGAAAACCTAAACGTTCGTCATGGTATTCAGATTGCTGCATGAAAAATTTAGGGTTATTTGGGGGAATTGAGCTGATTTTCTAATGACGTGTAGACTATGCCTTGCTTTGGCAGCATTTAACTTTTCTACATTTGCATTTAGATTTGCTTGATTCTACGCGTGCCTATTTTCAGCACGCCGCGTGTGGCTTGACGAATTCTACACGCAGCGTTTTAGCACTTTAACAAGGGCGAAATACGTTGCGTTTTGACGTTCCTACACGCGACCGTGTAGCCAATTTTGTTTTCTCTGTGTGGTAACATTGTGCTTTAGCAAACAGCTGTTCATAAATTTAAAAATTAGCTTCAAGCATAAATATCCATGAATATGGATTTTCAGAGCGGATGATGAAGTGGCCGAACTGTTTGGCTTAGTAAAGGAAAACAACATATTAAGCCAGCTTGATGGAAAAACTAAAAGAAACAACGCCAAATACAAAACTCTTTTCCGACAATTTTAAAGCCAAGTAAAAAACTAAGCTTCGTATGCTTAAAATAACTTCTATGAGGTGAAGAGTAACAACGCAACCAGTGGCGCTAGAAGGAAGAACTGCACCCACTTTAACGAACTAGTACTGAATTTCGCCTGGAGATGCTCGTCTGGTTGTACCAGCGACATCGTTCGCTTATGCCTTCACTGTAGAACATTCTGCATAAGTTGTGCTGTACGATTTTCTCTTTTAATCAAAAATATTTTTATTTTCACCATTGCCATCAATTTCAATTTGCCTTTGTTTACAATCAAACAGCTGATCGACGCTTTTATGTGTTACCACCCTGTTAAAAATATTAAGTTTGCGTTGGTGCTGCCAGACATAAAGTTGGTTATTTTATGAATTAACAAAAAAAAAAATAATAAAAAAAAAATAAATTAAAAATAATAAAAATACCAATTAATTATTAAAATTAATAAAATAAAAAATTAAATAATTATGATAACTGATTAAGATAGGAATAATTTAAAAAAAAATATTAAAAATAAAATAAATTAATTTAAAAAATAATATTTAATTAAAAAATTACCAATCATAATATTTAAATACAATTAAAAAAAAAAATAAAAAAGAATATTTGTAGGGAGAAAAGGTTATGTGGTAACACAATGGGCCTTCATTGCCCTAAGTAAAAGAAGTGGGAATCTCCCCTTTTCAACCATTATAACATCCACTTAACCTAATCTGCCATAACACTTGCCATTTATCACTAAATAGTCGTTTGTCAAACTTCTGTGAAGAGAAAGAGTTTTCGAACCACCGTCACAGAATCTCTCTAGGCATGTAGTGATTAGTGTAAAGGCAGTTTTACATTCGTTTGCACTCAAAAACAAAAGAGCAAGCCAAAAAGAGGCAGCAGTGGCACAGCAGCATTCTTATTCTTTGTTGCTGTCTCTTTTGGGGCTTTTGCTGTATGCTACTTGGTGTCTACTGGGTCACAGTAAACTCTTATTTGCATCTTAAGGAGACCAGCGCTTCATAGATAGGGATGGGTGTGGCGACTGCCTGAAAGTCTTTTGGTATACAAATTGTATTTAAGGTTTAACGATTCTCATAATTTGTGGCAATTATAGCAATTCTTAAATGACAAGGCGAGAGAAGCTTGGTCTGACTAGGCAGCTGCTGAAAATATAACCCAGAGTGGATTTTGTGTATGATATGTTTTCAAGTCTGGCCCTTGCGTTTATTGCCATCAGTTTCCTCTGCGTTGAATTTCACTACGACTGCACTTGTTGCGCTGTCCTTCATCCACCCATTTTTTCATACTCTTTCAAATCGCCTGTATTATTTTCGCTCTCATCCACATTTAACGCTTTTAACTTTTTGAAAAACTATTTATAACAAATCGCACAGCACCGCATTGTCCAATAATGAAAATTGATTATAAATTTGTTGGCCACTTGGAAGAATTTGCTAAATTTCAAGCTTCTCTAACACAGAAACGTAATTGTAACAACACCCCGTCTTTTTTTCTGAGGGGAAAGGTTTACAAAATGAATTGAGCACAACCACAACAACAACCACATTTAACACTTACTATATAATACTCGAACGGAGCACGGCAAAGGGGACACACCTTGGCCTCGCATACACGGTAGACCCTTGTAATGCAGTTTTGGCAAAAAGTGTGATTGCACGGCGTCTTCACAGAAGTGCGGCAGCGACTCAAACAAACGGGACACACTTCCTCCATATTTGCATCCATATTTGTGGTTCCGTTTATTCCTCGTTTATTTCCAGCAGCAACAAAATTTGTAATACGTCCGGTCGGTGTGGAGTTATTTTGATTTGTCGTATGAAACAACTACGAGTTGTCACTGATTGGAGAGAAAGGAATGAAGTATATTACAAAGCCATCTTTCGTTTTCAAATCGAACATTTTTTGTTTCAATAAACAAAACGAAATTCGATTTCAAAACACAAAAATTGAAAAAGGGTTTTTTTTGAAAACGCTTATTTGGCAATCAGTTCACTCTGCAAAGCACAATGATTTTGAAAATCCGACTGGCAATATTGTTGCCTTGAGCTTCATCAAATCATAGAAGAAACGAAAACTACATTCGGCGGAAACAAGAAATCAAATACGCTAGATGACAACCAAGCGGAAAACTACTTCGCTACTCAGGACACCATTATCAACGTGTTCAAAAAGTTCCCGGCGAAACTCTCCTCTGTACTTGATGGCATTCCAAATATTGTTATAAAACAAGTGAGAAAGTCGGTCTAGCCCGACTATAACATACTCTGTACCTGGAGAAGGAGCTGAATGCACTGCAGCTGCGCTCTTCGCTAAGTTTCTCTCTCTCCCCCTCTCTCTCTCTCTCTCTCCTCTCTCTAAGATTGTGCGTTGGTTGTGAGAGGGTGGGAGGGGGTGGCGGGGGTAATTCACTTATTTGATCATAACTTGAGAACCGTTCATCCGATCTTTATCATTTCTTCGGCAAATCGATACATATTGCCAATGACTACCCATCTTTGGAAGGTACGAATCATCTATCTATAAAACTGTCGGAGATATGACGTTTTTTCAAAATTGCGCGGGCGGGAGGGGGCGTGGCAAAAATTGAAAATAAACTTGATCTGCCTGCAAGTATAAGAAACATTTGTCCCATACATGCCAAACCTCTATTTCTTACCATCTCTGAAATCTGTTTGTTCATACGGACGAACGGACGGACGGACAGACACGCTTCGGTACAGAGTATAAAAAGGTGTGAGTGTCGCTAGCACTCATGAGTCTTTGATGTGAAACATGATGCTTAGTTTAAGAGCTTATTTTCATATCACAAGCCCTCTCAATGGTAGTAAAAATCAGCAAGGGCTCATTCGAAAGAAGAAAATTAATCCGTAGAAAATCCCAAAAATCCAAAATCCAACCAAGCTAATCCCCAATTAGATCCCACTCAGATCCTACGCTGATCCCACGTAAATACCGCCAAGATCCCACCCAGATCCCTTCCATATCCCATCCAGATCCCATCCAGATCTCTTACAGATTCCACCCAGATCCAGTCCAGATCCCGCCAAGGTCCCACCCAGATCCCACTTAGATCCCGCCCAAATACCACCTAGGTCCCACCCTGATCCCATTCAAATTCTACCCAGATCCCTCCCAGATCCCACACAGAACCCTTTCAGATACCACCCAGAGCCCGCCCAGATCCCGCCCAGATCCCACATAGATCCCTTCCAAATCCCACCCAGATCTTGCCCACATCCCATCCAGATCCAATCCAAATCCCTTGCAGATCCCGCCTAGATCCCTTCCAGATCCCATCCAGAACCTGCCAAAAAAAAAAAAAAAAAAATAAAATTTAACAAAAAAATAAAAAAATATATAAATAATAAAAAATCAAAAAAAATATAAAAAAATTAAAATATATTTAAATTTAAAATAATATATTAACCAAATAAAAAAATAAAAAAAAAAAAAAAAAAAAAAAAAAAAAAAAAAAAAAAAAAAAAAATTATAATTATTAAAATAAAAAAAAAATTAATTTTTATAAAAAAAAAATCCAATTTAAATTAATTTATTAATATATTTAAAATTTAAAATAATAATATTTATTAAAGAAAAATAAAAAATAAAAATATAAAAATAAAAAAAATTATAAAAAAAAAAAAAAAAAATAAAAAATAAATAAAAAACCAAAAGAAAAAATAAAAACCAATATAACCACCTCCCCCTAAAAAAAAAAAAAAAAAAAAAAAAACCAAAAAAAAAAAAAAAAAAAATACAAAAAAAACAAATATTATTCCTCCACAAATAAATCTACCATTCATAATAAAATAAATTTCTTTCTTACAAATTTAATAAAAAAATAATTTTCAAATTATAAAAAAAATTTGATGATTATGGATTGATGATTAATATCAGGATGCAAACCGGTTCTGAACCGAATTTTAACCGAACCGAACCGCTTTTTTCGCTCGTGAACCGAACCGTAAACCGAACCGGTGTGTTTTCAAAAATGCTGAACCGAACCAAAAACCGAAATATAAAATGGTTCGGTTCGGTTCACTTCAGCTAGGTATTGAGTTACTGGCAAAATCAGCAATTAGCTTCAAAATACTACGAAAATACTTGGAAAAGCAGAGTTGTTGTAAAAAAGCTAAGAACATCAACCCTATTAAATTTGCTAATGACCCAAAAATGTAATAAGCCGTCTTGATTCTATTATCCGTTGGGGATCAACTTACTTAATACTGAACGTTAACTTTTTATCTTTACTTGAGATTGGCTTGAAATAGAAATGAGAATGGCTGGCAGGCATGCAAAATTAAGGTTGAAAAAAGGGAGAACGACATAGCTCAGTAATTTTCAACTCTTTGGAAAAAAGAGCTCCGCATATTTTTGAATTCGATTTCTTAGATTCCAGGAATCAAACCTGCTATCAGAAGAAGGAAAATATGTAGCTAAATCTCATTTAATGTTATACCGAAATTCAAAACGTTAAAGAAAACATAACGGATATTCATTCAATTCCATAAAAAAGTAAAATATCGATTGTTAGCGTTTACCTAAAGATTATTAAATATTGGAATATTTATCAGGAAAGTCAACTTAAGCATAGCTCGAAGAGTTTTAGCAGTTCCACCCATACAAGTATCAGTAGAATGAACATTTTCAACATTGGAGTTTGGGAGTTAGGAGATATATTATTATTAAGTCTTAACTAAAATTCCATCATATTGAAGTTAATTTAAGTCTTTTAAAATCTATATTATTCCCTGTTGTTTTGAAAACCACATATACAAGTATAATAAAACTAATCAAATGGAAATGTCAACTTTTGAGTTTATTAAAAATGAAATGTTAATTATATAATGGGGTGTGTTCCACAGATCGAAGTCGATTTCTGTATGTACTTATGGATTTCGAATTTGAATTGTTTAAGTTTATATGTGAAGTGCCAAATATGTCAGAGATTACTTGATCAGGTCAAAAGAAAATTGTAATTATTTGACGATTTTGATTCGCTTGGCTTTCAGTAGTCGATTTCAAACCGTCAAAGTTTCTAAACAATATCAAGTGACCAAAGAGTGAAAGTCTCTTGATATGTAAAGTTGTAGGATTTCAAAACGAATACGAATACGTAAATTGTCGTCGAAATTTTGAACATACCCGATTAACTGAAAACCTAAGTCTTTGTTAATAAATAATCTGTATACTTGTATCAAAAACATGATTCTTTAGTTAATTAAATGAATAAAGAGCGAACCGAACCGAACCATAACCGCGGTTCAGTAAGCCCCAAAAACCATGCAATGAACCGAACCGGCGGTTCAAAAACTGTGTGAACCATCGAACCGAACCAGTCCTTATTTCGGAGTGGTTTGCATCCCTACAACGACCCGAGCGCTTGCCGAAGCTGAGACCAAAAGAGCAGACAGAGTCGAAGCGATTAGGTCAAAGATTATTCTCGGCGCATGGATTTTTTCGTACACTGAGCTGAACAAAATTCTGTACTCTTGATTGCTAAGTCAATGAAAATTAATGATTTACTAGGTGGAGCTTGCGATTGCTTCGATTCGTATGCGTTTTTCCATTGATTGCAGCTTTTGATAAATGATAAAAAATAATGTGGGACCAAGCGTGGGAAACAGATTACTTTTTTGCCTTAAATATTACAAATGATGCGGAATGCATTTATTGCAACTGCATTATTGGAAAGAAAAAGAAATAAAGTTTGCAGAGACACTATGAAACTCACAAAGATTTATACAGTCGTTGGAGATGAAAGAAACAAATTGCACACAAATTTAAAAAAAAGTTTTGATATCAAAAACGAAAGAGTTTTGAACTCTATGAAAAAGATTAAAACCACCGAGACGTCCGATTTCGATAGCTAAAAAAAGCTTCATTTGCAATTTCATTAGCCTTGGCAAAAAGGTCGTCCCTTCGTAGATGGAATTTTTTCAAGGAATTATGTCTTGATGGAAAAAGACCAAGATCTTTACACCTTGATTGAGAAAATTCCACTAACTAAACAAACTATAAACTATTTATTTCAAGAAACTAAGCAAAGAATAAGAATTGAAAATTTTTTTTCTATTTGCTTAGATGAAAGTGTGGAAATAAATAACATAAGCCAAATGATTATATGTGTAAGAACCATCGACCACAAATTTAACACTTTCGACGAATTTTTTAATTTGCATTCTTTTCATGGCCATGTAAATGGAAAAAGTACCTTTGTACTATCTTTTTTTGGCTTTGACAAGCTGGCGTCAGTGTGTACAGATGGTGCTGCGACAATGACTGGAAAAAAAGAAGGGGTTTGTCACAGAAATGTTGCAAATGTGCCAACATTCCACTGCTTGATTCATCAGCAAGCATTGTTTTCCATAATGTTTGGGTTAGCTGGAGCAATGAGTCCATTAAAATCATAAATCGGATTAAGGGTGCTCACAATGGACTTTCGCAAAGAAAGTTTAAAAGATTTCTTGATGAGATAAAAGCTGACTGTGGGGACTTGTGCCTATTTACGGAAGTCAGATGACAGAGTCGCGGCAGAAGCCTTGAACGCCTATATAATCTCAGAGAGGAAGTTGTCAGTTATTTGAAAATAGAAAATTTTCAAAAAAAGATCAACCATTATTCAGTTTACTTAAAAGCCCTACTTTTATTATGGACCTGGCGTTTTTGACTGATATTGTCTTATTAATAAATTAATTAAATTTACATTTACAGGACATGTTCGATTCTATCAATGTATTTTTATTATGTCACATTGATAGAATCGAACATGTGCAAAAGTTGTTCTTTAGAGTGATTTCCCAGGCTCACCAATAGATGGTGCCACTTTGTATAGGGGTACGATATTTAAAAGCTAATAAGATGAGGCGTGTGCCATCGCTGACCGCCTAGAGTCGCGCTGAATTTCGTCATTGGCTTGATCAACATTCTAGTATTAGCAAGTAGTATTAGAATTAAAAGTTAGTTACATGAAAACTACAAGTCTGTGGCGGTTCCAATTCATTCAGCTCCAATCATCGATGCTGGATACTCCCGCCTTTTTATATCTCTAACTCACACACTCTTCGGCATTGTGTAACACTCATTCTTACCGGCAACATCTGTGTTTTAAACTAAATGGTTATCGTGGCATACGTGGCATAGTCACAAGTCAGTTATTTACAAGGCACAAATTCTTAATATTCATAACTGGAAATCTTAAAGACGCTACCATTTAAACTTTCTCGACTTATCGCTCCCTTGACATCGGATTTGGACCAAACTTGGCAGAACTAAGTGAAAGCGAAGATCAAGTTTAAAAGCGAAAGCATTGAAAACAAAAAACCCTGACTTCTATTCAAACCTATCTCTTCTAAGGCAGCTATACTATATAGTTGTCCGATTTTGATCAAACTGAAACCTATAACTATGAGATTTGTGAGATTTGGGGGCGATTGCATTGAAATCAAAAAAGTTTTTCAAAACTTAACAAAACTGACGGAATAGATAGCATAGAAACAGACGGACGGACAGAAGGACATGGCTTTATCAACTCAGCTAGTCATGCTGATCAATATAACTTTAATATGAAAATGGGAGCACGGTCGCCAATTTACAGTTTCAACTTTTATTGCCCTTAATTAATAGTAATGTAAATCAGTTCAAAATCGTAGGTCCACTTTGTGTCCCAAGTAACTTAACATATGCCTAAAACTACTTCCCTAGCGTTATCAAAACAAAGTCCTTGGCCACTTACAACTTCAAAAACAAAAGACTTAGGCAACGAACTTGCGGCCAAAGTGTTTTCCTGTTCCTTTCCTGCCACAAAACGTAGTATACCGTCTTATAAAATGATATATGTGTTATGTATGTGAGTTGCTGTTGGCTGTTGATGATGGGGCGGGGGTAGGAGGGAAGGGGTGTGTGTGTGCTTGTGCTTGTGCTGCTTGGCAGAATGGCAAACAAGGAACGTCGAATAGCGTCGTCAAATGGCGCACAGCTGCGCGTACCAAACGAAAAACAAAAAAAACAAAACACACTGTTGCTACATTTTGCTGTGTGTGTCCTAATTCCAATTCAACAGAAATTTTTGTCTCACCAACAAAAATAAATCTTTTCGAGCCCGAACGAGTTTAGGCAAAAGTTGCTGTTGTTGCTGTCGGCGCTTTATCCGATTTTGTGTGCTGCTTGTTTTTTATGACGAGTTTCCGCTAATTGCTGATGCGCTGCAGATTAAGTAAAGACAACAACAACAACAACAATCGAGAAGTTGGAGGTGGGAGCAACCGGCAGCCGCATTGCATGATCCAAAGTTGAAAATTTTGTAAAGCGACACCCAAAAATTTTGAAAAACTAGATTCGCTTTAATTATAAGCCGCCATCTAGCTATACAGGCTATAATTTCACACGCTATGCCACGGGGCGTTGGTCCAAGAACCCAGCAAACGATCGAGCTACCAAGAGATAGAGAGACAAAGAGAGAGAGAGAGAGAGAAGGAGTTCTAGCGCCCAGGATGAGAGTCTGTGCACTGCTACAAAATACTGAGTACTCTGGGCTCAAACAACTAAAGCCGAACCCAATTCCTTCAACTTAGCGATTCTTGAATGTTTTCTATACAAAATAGAGGGCAGAAGTAGAAGCAAAAGTAACAATTTCCTTACATTTGTGGAGTTTATGTAAATAGGCTGTGTACCTTGTTATACTTTCAACAGCTGTTTTAACATTGATGCCACTCAATATGAAGTCGCCCCTCTTGTACTTTCAAACCAATAGTGAATAACTGAAGTTAATTTCAAAGATTTGAGAACTACTAACTTCAACAACCAAAAATGTTATTTGCAGGAGTCAGTCACAATAGTCAGGTTTCATATTCAAACAGTTTTCATCTCTTAAAACTCTCTCTTTAACTTTCACAAACTTTAATTTCCAGCATAAATTTTTCTTTTGCTCCCTCTAGACTTCTGTTCCAAAGTAAGCTAAATTACTTACAACGCCTGTTCGTGGAGCTTTTCTATATAAGCCTGGGTCAAATTGAGCTCCGTTTCACTGGCTTACCCAAAAATAAACAAAAACCTTTAACAAAGCAGCACAGTTTGTCTGTATAGCTATTTCAAGCATGTTTGGTTTCTCAAATGTCATTTGAAAGTCCCTTTCCTTTGGTTATTCTTTCTGTTCTACAAATTTTATATAGCGTATCGATTTCTTTGAAATGATTCTACGATAATGTTTCTTATATTTTTTTAAAGGATTTATGTCTTATCCTGATTCCCTTAGACAAAAATTTATTTCGGCACAATACTTTATTCAAATAAGACTGCTTTGCCATAGCATTCAGTATTCAAAACAGTTCAAAAGTGTTTCTATTCATGTGAAGTTCGACATAAAAATTAATTTTCGTTCGTTTTGGAAATTGGCCCACACAAAAATACATCGATTTGGAACGGTTTTTGGTAATATTGATAGTCTGAACCAAGGTATACTAAACAAGGTAGGCCTACTCACTCTCTCGCTCTCTTGACAACTTGTTAAATTTCAGTCAGTAAGCCATGGAGCAAAGAGTATTAGAGAGAAACTTTGCTCAGTCGACACCGCTTCTGTCAGAAAATTGTCAGCTGTTCTAGATACTTTTTGGTCATCTGTTCGCTTTCTCTAGATACATTTGGGTTACGGTCGGACGAATTTTTTTGTGTTTTACTTACTAGCTTAGTAGGCTTTGTATTGAAATACATTACTCTCTCGCCCTCGCTCGCTTTGACACAAATATAAGGAGTTGTGAGAGAGCGAGTGAGCCTACCTGGTTTAGTATACCTTGGCCTGAACTGTTCTATTGAAACTCGAGAGCTTAATACTGGCTGGCGACATGACAGACATTTGCGGTTTACATACCAAGATGTGTGAGCTTTGAGACCTCGAGCCGGCATAATGTTGAAGGTTTGAACCTCGAAAAGTTTAGAAACTTTAACTTAATTGGTACAATCAGCAAAGCAGACGCTCGATTTGCATGAATCCATGAAGTTTTGAGTGGACAGTTTAGTTAGAGACCTGCGCGTTTGAATAGTGCATCGTTTGATGCTTTTGGGTACGCTTTTGTCTTTGCAAAGTCAACTGCTTTGCCATTTGGCCTCGCAGTGCTCACTGTACTGAGTATCGAGAGTATCAGAGTATCGAGTGCTGAATATTGTATCGAATATATTGAGTACTTAGTATCGAATACTGAATTCCGAATGCTGAGAGTTGAGTACTGACTATAGCGAGTTGCGTATCGAGTACTAAGTACCGCGAATTGAGTATCCAGTATAAAGTACTGAGTATCGAGAACTGAGTGTCGATAGCCGAGTACTTAGTGTCATGTTCTGAATATCGAGTATCGAGTGCTTAGTATTTACGTGTATCATAATTAAGTACTGAGTACAGATCAAGTACTGAGTATCGAATGCTAGTTGTACTGTAGAGTAGTATCGTATACTGCGTATCGAGTACTGAGTATCGAGAACTGAGCATCGAGTATCAAGTTCTGAGTATCAAGTACTGAGTATCGAATGCTGAGTTTTGAGTACTGTATTGAAGACTGAGTATCGTATACTGCGTATCGAGAGTAGCGAGTATCAAGTACTGAGTATCGAGAACTGAGTATCGGGGACTGAGTGTCGATAACCGAGAACTGAGTGCAAGTTCTTAATATCGAGTATTGAGTGCTAAGTATCGTGGAGTTAGTAATGAGTACTGAGTTTCGAATACTTAGTATCGAATGCAGAGTATCGTATACTGCGCATCGAGTACTGAGTATTGAGAGCTGAGTATCAAGTACCACGCATCAAGTTTTGAGTATCAAGTACTAAGTATCAAGTACTGAGTTTCAAATACTGAGTATCGAAAACTGAGTGTCGATAACCGAATACCAAGTGTCATGTTCTGAATATCGAGTATCGAGTGCTGAGTATCGTTGACTAAGTATTAATTACTGATTATCGAATACTGAGTATTAATTACTGAGTATCGAATGCTGAGTATTGAGAACTGAGTATCGAGTATCAAGTACTGAGTATCAAGTTATGAGTATCGAGTATCGCGAGCTGAGTATCGAGTATCAAGTACTGAGTATCGAAAACTAAGTATCGATAACCGAGTACTTAGTGTCAAGTTCTAAATATTAAGTATCGAGTGTTGAGTATCGTGGACTAAGTATTGAGTATTGCATTTCGAATATTGAGTAACGACTGTATCGAAAACTGCGTATTGAATGCTGCGAATCGTTTACTGCGTATCAAGTACTGAGTATCAATTACTGAGTATGAAATACTGAGTATCGATAACCGAGAACTGTCAAGTTCTGAGTATCGAGTGCTGAGTATCTTGGACTAAGTATTAAGTACTGAGTATCGAATGCAGAGTATCGTATACTGCGTATCAAGTACTGAGTAATGCAAAACTGAGTATCGAGTATCAAGTACTGAGTATCAAGAAAAAATATCGATATGATCTGGGTATCGAGTATTTTTTTCATATCAATAAAAACGATATGAAACTTGAATTGACCTGTTGAAATACAAAGTGATCAGTTCAAATATAATAGATTACATTGATTTTTATATTCATTATTACACGAAAAAATTAATTAAAATGAGACAATATATATAAGTTTAGTAGATAGTTTATTTTTGAGAGAAAGAAAAATTCTGAGAACTGAGGACGACTGCACTAACCAAGTACTAGGCAAGTTCTAATCTCGAGTGCTAAGTATCAGGCATTGTTTGAGTACAATACAGAGTATCGAGCATATCATTCTTTACGTATGCTTAAAGTTTCGATTTGGAAGTTATATTCTTTTCATTTCGCGATTTTACATGCTTATTTGGTTTTCGAAATTAAAAAGTCGTTTAACTTTCTAAATCTTGACAAAGTATTATTTTGGTTAAAAGAAACGAATTGTAGAAGTGATATCGAATAGTCAAGTATCCAGCCATATCAAATTGATATACCTTTCAAACTGAGTATCGACTATCAAGTACTGAGTATCAAGTACTCAGTATCGCGAACTGAATATCGAGTATCAAGTACTGAGTATCGAGTTTCAAGTACTGAGTATCAAGAACTGAGTATCAATAACCGAGTACTGAGTGCCAAGTTCTGTATATCGAATACTGATTATCGAGTACTAATACCCGTTAATGGCATACTTAGTATTGATAATCGAAAATGAAGTATGGAACCGAAAGAATCGAGCATCAAATGTAGATTATCGAATATACCTTTGGTTTACCCACTTGGAAATTTTTGAATGGTTAGAGCGTACTCAGAGCAGTAGTAAAGTTGTCTATGAGCACATTCAAGCAACGGGCTTAAAAGCTTTCTGTTTATTATTTGAGCTTGCTGTGCAGGCAGCGGCCGTAGAAAACAGGTAAGCTTTTGAAAGCTCTCTGTTCGTTCTGCAATGAAAATGATATGATATGATAAGTTTCTCTGGCATTGTAAGCTGAGAGCTTTTTTTGAAAGCTCTTCCATATAACATTTCCCAACACATTGAAGTTCAGTGGTAAAGTTTGATCCAGATTAAGGTTAAGGAGAGTATCGCTTTGATTTTGAAATTTTTCAGCTGGGCTTTATTAACTCTTTCCAACAGTTTTTTAATGTCTAGGGAACTTTTAAGACGACTTCCAAGCCCAGCATACACCACATTTTCTCTCAGTGCACAGCCTAAGCCGCAGCCTGTCACACTTACACACACATACATACACATCCGAATAAAAATCAGACGAGGGGCAAGTCGAAATTAGAAGAAAAAAAAAGGCGTATCGCCTTGGTTGTTGCCTCGAAAATCAGGCCGCTTGTTGCGGCTGTTGTTATGGTACATTTTTGTGGGCCAAAGAGAACGACAACAACAAAATACCGAATTATAAGAATTACGCTGAATCCGAAGAGAGAAAGACATCCAAGATATCAGATTATGGTGCTGGCCTTAGCCTAAGCTAATAATTCTAACACACAGACACACACACTCGCCTGTGTGTGTGTGTGCATATGAGCATAATGAGTTATAATTGGATTAAAGATTTATTTATATTATTTCTTTAGACAACTTTTACAGCTGCCTCAGCGTCAGCGTCAGCGTCATTGATTAATTAGCCCACGGGATCGGTCTGGGATTCCTTGAAGCTAATGTTCCGGGGGTGGGGGGTGGGGTAATTACTGGCCAAAACATTTGCATTAATCTCACATTTCTACCTACTCTCCACTCGTTGCAGCCGCCAAGCAATCAATGATGATGCCAACTGTCTGGCAAACAACGATCGGACAAACCAACGCCCAGAGACGGCTCAAAATTTAAGTAAATTAAACATTTCGGACATGCCGTTTATATTGGGCATCTAACTATATGGATTTATATGGATATGTATGTATCAAGGTCCCCTAAGTGTGCGTACTAAACAAACAAACAAACAAACAAAAAAAAAGGAACTAAATTTAAATTGAAATTGAAAATTGTTCACACTCCTCCACCCCATGCCACACGAATGTTTTTTCTTTTTATTTTTTATGGTTTGAAGCATTCATGTACAAAAAAAAATGTACTAAAGGAGCAAAAGTTTTAAATTAAGTGTACTAAAGTTTGGAATAATTCAACATTCAACAAGTGTGCAAGTTCTTAATTGTGTTTTGTAAATTTTTTATATTTTAGCACAAATTCGGAGTATTTTGTTCTAAAAGTGCAAATACTAAATTTTGAACAAGTTTTTCACTATTTTTAGTGCATAAATCTGCATTAGATTTAGTACACGTGGTGTAAATTGGGGTTGTTGTTCGGCCGGCTTCCCTTCCTGCAGTCAAAAGTTGTTTTAGCTCAGGTTTTCTCCTACGCGTTTTTTTCTTTTCTAAACACTTTCGAAAAATTAACATTTTGAATTTAGTACCTGTTCTAAAAGTGCTTATACAACATTTAATTATTTTTTAGAACATTTTGTTTACACAAGTAGTTATTAAATTTAGTACACTTTCGAAAAATTTGTGTTCTAAATTTAGAACATGCCTTAAAATATGCTATTTTATGCTTTAAACTAGATTTAACCAATTCTAGTTTGCATTAAATTTAGTACACTTTCGATCAAAGCGTGTTCTGACTTTAGTACATGTTCTAAAAGTGCCAATACTATATTTTGAACAAGTTTTTCACTACTTTTAGTCCATATTTCTACACAAAGTAAGGCATTGAATTTAGTATACTTTCGAAAAATTAACAATTTGAATTTAGTACATGTTCTAAAAGTGCACATATCACTTTTAAAGCAAGTTTTAACTATTTTTCGACTATTTTTTATATACAAATAGTCATTCAATTTAGTACACTTTCGAAAAAAGTGTGTTCTAAATTTAGAACATGTTTTAAAATATACTATTTTATGCTTCAAGCTGGATTTTACCATTTCTAGTGCATTTTTCACATACAAGTTTGCATTAAATTTAGTACACTTTCGAACAAAGTGTGTTCTGACTTTAGTACATGTTCTAAAAGTGCCAATACTAAATTTTAAACAAGTTTTTTACCATTTTTAATTCATATTTCTACACAAAGTGGCCGGTTAAGGACACGTTGAATTGGTCGTGCACCTAGCGTTTACTTCGTTTTTTATAAGTCATTAATTTAGACCTTGGTGGTTTCATTTCTAGTCATTTTCACATCGGCATTTGTCCTCGGTGTTCTGTTTGTCTGTCTAAGGCCAATACTAAATTTTAAACAAGTTTT
The DNA here is from genome assembly GCA_018904235.1 of Lordiphosa stackelbergi. Classification (NCBI taxonomy): domain Eukaryota; kingdom Metazoa; phylum Arthropoda; class Insecta; order Diptera; family Drosophilidae; genus Lordiphosa; species Lordiphosa stackelbergi. The sequence continues at coordinate 5,743 of JAEIFU010003221.1, read as the reverse complement.
TTACTATTTTTAGTGCATATTTCTACACAAAGTAGGCACGAGATTTAGAACACGTTCGAAAAATTAACAATTTTAATTTAGTACATGTTCTAAAAGTGCACATACCACTTTAAAAGCATGTTTTAACTATTTTTCGATCATTTTTTATACACAAATAGTCATTCAATTTAGAACACTTTCGCAAAAAGTGCGTTCTTAATTTAGTACATGTTTTAAAATATACCTATTTTTTGCTTCAAGCTGGATTTTACCATTTCTAGTGCATTTTAAACATACAAGTTTGCATTGGGTGAGTACACTTTCTAACAAAGTGTGTTCTGACTTAAGTACATGTTCTAAAAGTGCATAAACAACATTTAAAACAATTTTTGTATCATTTTTAGTGCAAATTCCTACAAAAAGTCTCAATTAAATGTAGAACACGTTCGCCAAAAGTGTTTTGTACATGTTCTAAAAGTGTGCTAAAACTATTTAAATCAAGTTTATACCATTTTTAGTCCATATTATAGCAAAGGGTATGCATTAGTACACGTTTGAAAAATGTGTGTGTGTTCTAAATTTAGTACATGTTCTAAAACCGCGCTACCCATATGTACGAAAAGTTTTAGAAGTGTCCACTTTTAAGAACTAAACTCTTCGATTGATAAGTATCCATTAATTTTGATACATATGTACATGAAAAATGTGTGTTCTTTCATTCAAAAGAAAGATTGAACTAAGTTTAGTGAAAATTCGTGTATGGAAATTGCGGCTAAATTGCATCTCCTGAGTTGCCAGCTCAAAAAACTCAATTTTTTACAATTTTAATCAGGCCTGTTCCTGTTTTCGATTTCGATCAAATCATGTGGAATCGGAATTGATAGCTGTTCCCGTTTCCGAAAAACGATCAAATTATTCGGTTTTAAAAGTTTTGCCTTTGAGTGAGGGAAATGAAATCTAATTGACAATTTGCATGTCAACGGTTATATTTTGTATCAATCCAATATTTTTATATTAATAAGTCATATTTTGAGAAGATTTTAAAGTAACCATAAAAATATTGAGCATTCAATTTGATTTAAAATTAATTTTTAAAGTTGTACCCCAGAAATTGCGTAGACGAAAGCAAAAACGATCGAAATGAAACCGAGCTGTTCGCAATTCCCGCATCAGCGCATGCGCAGTGTTGATCGAATTTGTTAATCTTACCATTGCTGAATTATAGTTCGAAAACGATTCGAACTTTTATTCGAAAAGTAAATCGATTTCTATTTCACTCGGAAACGGGAGCATCAAATGAAAACGATTCGGAATTACAATCGTTTTACTTTTTAAATCCACTCGGAAATGGGAACAGACCTGAATATATTTTTGTCAACTATCGATAGCCATAATGTTAATCGAACTGGTCGGAATGCAGAACACGAATTTTCACGTTCGTCAAAGAAAAAGGAAAAGCTTTTGTGGAAATGTAAATTGAGAACAAGGCTGATACTTACAAGCAAATCAAGTTTATTTTAAAAAGCTTTATATCTCCCACAGTTTTGTAGATAGAAGGTTTGTACCTTCTAGAGATATTTAGTAATCAAGATTATTTATCGATTTGCTGAAGAAATGATAATGATCGAATGAACTATACTCAAGTTAAGACCCAAAAGTTTGTTATAGTGGTTATAGTAGTGACGCAGAAGAAAGACAAGCTGCTTATTTTAAGGCAGCGATGGTCACACAATCTTCCCAGGTGGCGAACACACTTTGCTATTTACACATAAACGATCCGCTGAGAAGAAGAGCGCAGAAAGGATTTCAGTTGGTGGCTAGTCTTTAATGCGGTCAGGTCGAGGCCAATTGACGGAGCTTTATTTTCGCCCACCAATACACAATCTCAATACACAATCACTGTTCCAAGAAATGGAAGTTTGCCAATCAATTCAGCATTGCCAGGCGAAAAATTGGGAAGTCATCGGTCTGATCGATATATCAATAATTTAGCCTTTAGCACAGTGGTGCCTAAAAAGCCAAAAGCCTATCACACGCATAAAGAAAGAGAGAACTCGTGTGTTCTATTTATGCTTTCGTCATTTTGTTCTCTCATAAGGCATTTGTTCGTTTGCTTGTTGCTCATGTTTGACACAAGCGCTAAGCTTGATTGTGTGAGTTTGGACACCACTCCGCAGTTCCGGAGTTGAGCACAGTTTCTAAGCAGGTTTAAGAGCATATTCCTAAAAGGCATTCGATTTAGTACACTTATGAAAAATGAATGTTTTAAATTTAGTACATGTTTTAAGTCTTTCACCATTTCTTGTACATTTTGTCACACACAAGAACTTTTGTACATGTTCTAAAAGTGTTGTACACTCAAAACATGGCCCCCTTTTGGGCTCACACATCAACCAACAACGCATGGTACTCATACATATAAACATACATACGTAACCACATACAACACAAAAAAAAAAAAAAAAAACAAAAAAAACACCCTATATCAATTTTGTGCATATCAATCTTTAAGTTATACTCCATTGTCCCTTTTTGGTTTTTTTTTGTAACAACTCTACAATAATTAAACTTAAATAGCGAAAAAGAAATAAAGTCTAAACTGAAACAACTCAGTGAAAAGGCAATAACTTTAGTTGAATTGTTGAAGATGCTTTTCCTATGATTTATGAATGTGCAATACCGATTAACTCTATACACTATACATATTTATATATATATATATATATAACTGTAAGCAATGCCAAAATCGAAAGGATTACCTCAGCCAAATGCAGCTCAAATTGAAGAATAAAACTACCTCGTTAGCAATAATCTTGTGAAAGTTAACCCCGGAATCAACCAGGAAGGCTCTTAAGAAGAAGACGAAGAAGAAGCATGTGTGAGTTTGGTTTTTTTTTTTTTTTTTGGTCTACAAAAAAAACTTATACGTAAAAAATAATATTAAATTTAATTGTTTATATATATATGCTATATGATATTTTACTGGAAGCCACCCACCTGCCAACTGCCCCAACCCCACTGTAAAGCCGTTTGTCATCAGTTTAAATTTTTGACTATTAACAGTTTGGCCATTTACGACAATTTGTTGCACACATGACAACCACGGACACAGGGGCACGGGCACCGGGCTTAAAGGGGCGGCGGACCAGGCGGACACGGCGGAAAGTTTCCTAAAAACAAAAACAAAAAAACTATGTAAAATGTAGAAATTTGTAGTTGTGTGCAAAACAAAAACAAAAAAATCTATTTCAACAACGAAAATCTATGTAATTGAGTGATGTTGTTGTATGTACTTGACCCCCCCTTCCCCACACCCTTTAAGCAATACTCGAAACAGGCCACATCTAGCCCACAAACAAACACACACACACACACACACACACACATATTTAAATTAAATGTAGCAACTACATGTTAAAATTTTAGCCCTTAAATAAATAATGAATCACACACATTTAAGTATTTAACCGTATTTATAAAAAAATTGGAAAAACAAAAACAACAAAGCACCAAGTGAAAGCAAACAATCACCCCCCAAAAAACCGAGTACCTCAAACTCCAAAAAAAAAAAAAAACACAAAATGCAAAACTCAACTCTAACTAATTGCAAATAATTTATCAACAAAAAACAAGAGAGAGAGAGAACGATTTATAGCAAAATAACGTTGATTGTCTGGGCATTATCTTGAATTTTCTTAAAACAAAAAAAAAACAAACATCATCTGAATGTGCATGTAACTTCTAAACGTAATGTGTAGTCAAGTACAGCAAAAGTTTATGAATTTTATGATTTTTATGTGAAGAATATTTTCCAAATTTACCAAAAAAAGAAAAACAGTAAAACAAAGCCAATTGTCATACAACTTATAAAAACAAAAAACGAACAAAAAACTTAAAAAAAAAAACACTGAAAAAAAGGAATAACCATATGAGAAAACACCGAAAAAAAAGGATTTTTTTTGAACCGAAATAAAGAATGTAAACTATAAAACAAAACCCTTCTTTGTAGTTTGCTTATTTTGGGGGAACTTAACGTGTCACTCTGGATGAAACCAACCGAAATGTTCAATAATATTGGCCCGGTAAGGAAGTCGTATTTGCTGGCCCCCAAAACTTACACAGAAATCCAATCTTTTCATTCTTCGATTAAACCCGACATGAGCTTGAAAATTTAATCTCAACTTCTAGGATATTTTACAAAATTCAAACTTTTAAGGATTGGCCCATGCCTTTCGAACTTGTATCCTTTTCTTTTGAATTTTTCTTCTTTTGTTTGTTTTTCTTGGTCAGATTTTTAATTATTTACAAAAAATTTTTACTCGGTGAACAAAATCTAACAGAAATTTGATTAATTGGAATTTTAGGACATAATATTTTAAAAAACCAGGGACCGTAAATAATGATTATTTCATATTTTTAAATATAAAAATCATATACTTAGAACAGTCGTACAAATAAAAGAATCATACCAATTTGGTTCTATTTGACTCTAAAATGCATATCTGCAATGATTTTTGTCTCATGATTTTTTGCACTAATTACTCAGTAATAATGATTATTTTTGAGTGTTACTAAACAACTCGGGTTTTAATGATTATTGTCTGAGTGATAATGTTATTATTTGTATATTTTCGCTAAAAAATATCATCAAATATAACAAAAAATAAAAAATAATTATATTAAAATATTTAAAATTAAAAAAAAGAAGGCCAAGTAACTTCGTCTTTGCCGAAGTTTTTATACCCTTGCAAATGTTTTGATACACCAGAGTTTAAGAACGCCAGCATTAAAACAAACAATTTTTCTAAATAAAACCCACTTTTCGACCGATTGTTCCTATGGCAGCTATAAGATATAGTCATCCGATCTTGACAAAAACTTCCAAATCTGTGTAAAAGCGTATAATATTAATAATCGCTGAAGAGAGACACGTTAACATTAAAAACAAAAATTAATTTCTCATTAAAACCCACTTTTCGACCGATAGTTTCTATGGCAGCTATAAGATATAGTCATCCGATCTTAACGAAAACTTCCAAATCTGTGTAGAAGCGTATAATATTAATAATCGCTGAAGAGAGACACGTTAACATTAAAAACAAAAAAGTTTTTCTCATTAAAACCCACTTTTCGACCGATAGTTTCTATGGCAGCTATAAGATATAGTCATCCGATTTTGACAAAAACTTCCAAATCTGTGTAAAAGCGTATAATATTAATAATCGCTGAAGAGAGACACGTTAACATTAAAAACAAAAATTAATTTCTCATAAAAACCCACTTTTCGACCGATAGTTCCTATGGCAGCTATAAGATATAGTCATCCGATCTTAACAAAAACTTCCAAATCTGTGTAGAAGCGTATAATATTAATAATCGCTGAAGTGAGACACGTTACCATTAAAAACAAAAAAGTTTTTCTCACAAAGACCCACTTTTTGACCGATAGTTCCTATGGCAGCTATAAGATATAGTCATCCGATCCGGTCGGTTCCGACATATTAGCAGTGTGCAGTAAAAAAAAGACTCTGTGCAAAGTTTCAGCTCGATAGCTTTAAAACTGAGAGACTAGTTTGCGTAGAAACAGACAGACAGACGGACAGACAGACGGACAGACGACAGACAGACGGACGGACAAAGCTCAATCGACTCAGCTCGTCACCCTGATCAAGAATATATATAGTTTATAGGGTCGGAAATGAATATTTCTATGCGTTGCAAACTTCTGGGCAAAATTATAATACCCTTTGCAAGGGTATAAAAA
>JAEIFU010003220.1:0-31452 GCA_018904235.1 Lordiphosa stackelbergi | reverse complement strand
TCTTTTTACACACAAAAAAGAATGCAGTCATAGTGAGACTACCCAAAATGAAGCAAAACTTTTCTTAAACTGAATTTTAATTAATAGATTATAAGGTAACATGCCCCAGATGAAGAAGACTAAGTTGTCTGTATAGCCATTTTAACACAACATAAAAAGTCTCCTTAGAAAGCAAGAGATTACGCTTAGAGCAGCCTCCTAGGGGGATGACACCAGCTAAGGCAATAATAGTGAACTACAACCTCAAAAGGTTCCCAAAGTTAATCCAATAAGTAAAGAATGCTCTCAGCATTAAGACAGTTCTCTAAACGGATCGCAGATTGCAGAGCCACATGTAAAATTTGGGCATAACAAACACTCAAATATGCAGATATGGTAAAGAGATGGAGGAGTCCTCTGCTCTAGCGAGGCACAGACTCATTTACACCCAAAGAATGTCAGTAACCTAGAACATACGAAAATCCTGACCTTTGTACAAAAAATAGGGCTGCAAGCAGAGTTGTAAACTGAGTAGGATTACAATAGATCACACAGAGGGAAAAAAGCGGGAACATTGGACTCAAAATGAGCCAAACTTTACCAAAAACACTATATCACACTCTGTACCTGGAGTAGAAGCTGAATGCAGCGCTGCTGCTGCGCTTATCCCTAAGTCTCTCCCTCTCTCTCTCGCGCTCTCGCTCTCTCTTTGCTGAATGAAATGCGGTGTTGGTTGTTGGGGAGGGGGAGGGGGGAATTTAACCTTTTTTTGCTCATAACTTGAGAACCGCTCATCCGATCTGTATCATTTCTTCGGCAAATCGATACATATTACTAATCACCAACTATCTCTAAAAGGCACGAATCATCTATCTACAAAACTGTGGGAGATATAACGTTTTTTCCAAATTGCGGGGGCGGGAGGGGGCGTGGCAAAAATTGAAAATAAACTTTATCTGCCTGCAAGTATAAGAAGCATTTGTCCCATACATGTCAAACCTCAATCTCTTACCATCTCTGAGATCTGTTTGTTCATACGGACGGACGGACAGACAGACGGACGGACATGGCTATATCGACTCGGCGGTTGATGCTGATCAAGAATATATATGCTTTATAGTGTCGGAAATGATCCCTTCTCCCTGTTTCATACTCTGCACAAACTATATATACTCTGTGTACCTTCGGTACAGAGGTTAACAATGCAAGAACGGATTTTCTCAAATGTAGTGCAATGTTCTCACTTCAAGAACAATTATTGAGAACTCCAAAACTTAAATCAAGTTGATATTTTTCCATTTTTGAGAACATGATTTGAGTTAGCTGCCACACTCGACAGAGGTTCACTCCTGGGTTCGAACCCTTGAAACTTTTTGGGTTCGGGTTCACGGGTGGGTTCATTAGGTCGCTGAACCTAGGTCCGGGATCGAACCGGGGTTTAGGAATAATTTTGTTCTGAAAACTTGTACGTAAATTGAAACAAACAAAGGTTTAGAGGCTTGATAATAAATTATTCGAGGATCATCAAATATTTAAGCAGGCTCCAGGTCAATAAATCATTGAGTAATGAGTATAAGAGATAAAATTTACGCTGCTCAATTTTGACCAATTTCTGACAGAAACGGAGTCGACTGCGACTATATTCTAAAATATTTGTTCATAACTGTTGTGGTTGCTGGATTGTACAGCTGTTTCAAGAAACTTGCGGTTTTATCATCAGCAGGCTTTGCCTATTTTCTGCAAGTTGTTCGAGGCTAGCACTGTTTGGGAATTCCAAAGACAGCACAAGTGCAAAACAGACAACTCCAAATTGACAGAAGACTTTGTGTGTGTGTGCACTAGAAACCTGCACGTGTGAATACACGATGCCAAAATCATGAGTAAAAATACTCATTTTGACGTGTATAGTTACTTTTTTTTGTAGCAGGTAATCATTTTCATGAGTACGAGTAGTAATCGGCATCGTGGCATCCTACAGGTTTGAGATTTGGCGTAGACCTTCGTTAAGTTATGCAGGCGCGCACTAAAAGAAAAAAATTGGAGAATTCCTCCCATAGTACGCGAAATGATTCGATACCGTGTTTTCCCGATTTCAAAAAAATCCGTCCACGAGGAAAATGGCCGGAAAATTCTGCATGCAAAAAACAATTTTTCATCCGATTGGCTTGCAACTCGGTTTGTAAGGACAAAAATACGAAAGAGTCTTAAATGTGATTTTCTGATGTTGAAAAATATCACCCAACGGTCGGAAAATTGCCGGAAAAGTCTGCATGAAATAAAATATTCTTCATTCGATTGGCTTGGAACTCGGTTTGTAAGGGTAGAATACGAAATAATTTGAAATGTGAATTTTCAATGTCGGAAAAATCAGCCCCCATGCGGGAGAATTCCCGGAAAATTCAGCATGGAAAATACTATTTTTTTTTACCCGATTGACTTAAAAAATCGGACTTAAGGTCAAAAACGAGAATTCATTTGTGTTTTCATTTTCCGATGTTGTTACTATTTTTCCGCGATTTTATGATTTGTCAACACGGAACGTGGTTTGAAACATTCCTTATGATCATGGCGCTATTTTTTACCATTGAAGATATTGCGGTGTATCTTTTTGCGATATTTTGTCGTGAATAAAAATGTATATTCTTTATGTTCCTCCACCCGCGAATTCTTTGGCTTAAGATATGACCACTGCTTCCACAACTCGCTTATATTCCAAAGAAGAATCTATTTGCGAACTCTTCAGATCAATATGAACCAAAACGGTCTTCGATGGTATTCAAAACCTTCACTAATTAAAATCGTTAAATAGAATCGTTCATTTTCAATTGCAAAGAGACTTTACATTGACAATCATAACAGAAAATTAGTAAAAAAAATATTTTGGTATATTCTTTAATAATAGCTGTGTGAATTTGTAAAAAAAATTGTTACAATTGGCTTTCAGCTTTGCGCTGTGAATGTAAAAACAAAACAGCATTCAAGTATTCGGCCTTAAGATTGGTGCGCCAGTCTTCCAAGACTCGGTTAGCCAAACTGAATCACCTTTCACTAGAAGCGCTACATGCAGGCAGTGGCGTATGCAGAAATTTTTATATGCAAAAATTTTTATACTAAAATTTTGTTCTGAAACCCCCTGAAAAATCCCGTACGCTACTCGCGGTATACATAATATTTGCCTTGACAATTTTTCAACTAGGGGAAATTCCTTTCTGTGTACTTTCCACCATTTCAATATATTTTTCAGAATTTTCACACATTACTGGAACCACTTGCTTCAACCGCTTGCTACTCTCCCGACTCAAGCTTTCTACATACGTCCATATTATTTCTTAACAAATTTTCTACAACCGGCACGGTGTAGAAATAAATCGAAAACTAAATTTGATTTACATAAAAACGTGTAAAATGAGTAAAGCGGAGCTGTTCCTACGATTCTACGGTGTCACGGCGCCAATTTGACAGCTAGGTACCCAGCAAAAATTTTCATATAAAAATACACGTTTTGTAAGAGTTCAAATATAAGCAAAACGCTTATAAAACGCTGCTGTGACATTTAGAAAACGCATCAAAGTAATTGTTTTATTATCGAAACGCACCCATCTTTATAAGCTTAAAATAGTCGCTTGCAAAACATGTTTTATAATTCATTTTTCCACAAGCTTTGTAAATACGGTTACAAAACACGCATTGTAAGTGAAATAAGAAAGCGTTTTAAACATTTATTTTGTAAGTGTTCTGGTGGGTTATTTTTATTATTCAAAAATTAAAAGTAAATTAAATTAGCGTTTTCCTTGCTTTAAGGGGAAATACAAAGTCCTCTTCCTTCCTTAATATGAGAGTGAAAGTCTTTGTAATAGAATTAATGTAAATAGTTGTCTTTAAACTGAATGTAAGCATTGTTACTTACTTACGAATGCATGATTTGTCCGCAGTAAATTTTCTTGCACTTGATGTTGACAATCGTATACAATCTGATTTCTTAATTTTTTCCTAATATTATTGCTGCTGACATAAAATAAATTTAAGCCCGCATTTACTTTTTTAATGAAAAATTGTCACTTGTTTGCTCGTCAAGAAAGACAACGAGAATGAGATACACATTTTTTTTCTTGCCTTTGCTCAAGGTTACCTTTTTTTTGCTCTGCCATGCCAGCTGCAGCTGCGTAGCACGAAAAGACTAGAAATTTTGCGAATAGAACGAGAGAGAGTGAGCACCAAATTTCTCACGGTCGCCAAAACGACATTCGCAAATAGCTTACTTTAACAAGTGTTTTGTAAATGTCGTAAGCTGCCAACCGACAACGCTTGTAAAAGAAATCTTACTTAAAGCGTGGTTTGCATAAAGTATGCTAAATTGCTGGCTGGGTAATCGTACACGTTTGTAATCATACTCGGCGAGTACTACTCGATTATTATATTACTTACTCGTGCAGGTTTCTGTATTAGTGGGGCAAACTCTCTCCCCTCAGTTAACGAACTGTATAAATTAAACATTACTGTGTGTCTTACAGCTGTATTTTATTATTACTGACTCTATAGCGGGATAAAACAAATATATGAGTAGAAAATGTGTGCGTAGACTGATACTTGAGTTGAAGGAACAGCTTATACAACAATTGCGACATTGTTAAGTTCTTTATATAGGTAGATCGATTTTCCAAAACTTTAAAGCTTGGTAAAGATTGCTTTTCATCTTTCGGTAATGATCTTTTCTTTACCATTTTGAAAGCGTTTCTTATTAGATCCTTTGGAATATTATAAAATGAAGCAAAAATGTCTCTCTGAAAGCTGTTTTTATTCCAAGGCTTAAAAATTGTGGGAAATGGCAAACTTGATATTTATGGCAACTTGAACAAATGAAAGAGAACATCTTTTTGAACCGAACACTTTTCAACTTTATCAACTCCAAACCGGCTTACATCCCTGGTTAATATTGTTTCGTTTTCAAAAACATTTTAAACTCAACTGGGAAATAAATTTGATTGAACTTGGTTTCAGATGTGTGCGGATTCCTCTCATTTGGGTGGAATAAGGAACGGGGACATACTTCTTTTGATTGGAATTGAAGGGAGGCAAGACTCCTGGTATGCGCGCTAGAGCTTCTCCCTCCCTTGTCATTCCATAGGAATGAGAATCATCGCTTCAACGACCCACTCCACCTGACTCGTTTCGTTTAAGTTTTTCAAAAAAACACAGGAAAATTTGTTCGGGCTTGACAGTGAATTAAACCCGGTACCTTATGCACTTAACGTATGGAGTGACGCGACAGCACATTCAGCCGTTGTACACTTTTGCAGATTCACATCTAGAGGGCTACTAATGCTTGGTTGAGCCGACAAGAGAGAGATCAAAAAGAGAACCAATTCGCTCACTCTCTCTCTCTCTGGTATATCTCTTTGTTGAAACCCAGTTTTGTTGTTGTTCAAAGCAAATATTATGCGATTGAGAACAACTTTACTCATTCCAGGAACATTTGGAACATTTATTCTCAAGAATTTGTTCTTATTTTGAGTTGAAGACAACTTATTTTCTGAACCGTCTGTTTCCCTCTGTGTACAAAAACAATTTTTAATACCTTTAGTAAATCAATTAAAAAATCAAACATTCTTCAGCTTTGTCTATATCTACGCCTTTCCACAGTTTGATGTGAAATTTCCTTCCTGAATTCCATTACCACTTTATAGCACTGCAGTCTAACTGCAGTAGTAATCATGCGTATGCAATGTTTTAGCCTTTTCCCCCCCTCCTTCTCCACCCACACCATTCCGGGGGCAATAAGAGTAGAAGAAACCAGACAACCAGCATATTGCAATTTCACAAATCAAACAAAAGGCAGCAACTGAAATAAAACAACAACAACAACAAGTCCATAAAAAAAAGTAAAAGAATGATGAGCGAAGCGACTGAGGCGGCTCGACCAAGAGGACAATGCACACGGGCCAAGCCAAATGGGATGTGGCACAGGACTCGGCTAATATGCATTGCACATGCAGCGAGCATCGCGAAGAAGGAGCAGGAGGAGTCGGTTGGAGATGCCGCAACGCAAACTTTTTTCATGACTGTTTGGCTGTTGTTTGGGCTTCGGTTTGTTTGCCAAGCAAATGCATCCAATGCAATTTTTTTTCGGGCCGCAACTTTGCCAGGAAGCAACAGCAGGAGGAGGAGTAGAAGGAGGAGGTGGTGGTTGGTTGTTCGCAAGTCAATCAGTCCAAAAAGTCGCTAAAGCCAAGCGGCTAAAGTACTTATTATCCAGGCAACGAGCAAAAAAAGCAAAAAAGCATACAAAAAAAAAATGCAATATTGAATGCATTTGTGGCTACCCACCCCACCTTCCCCTACGCCCAAACAGCCAACTAAAACGCACAGAACTGTTGCAGCCGCCAAAGAAATTGCAAAAAAACAGGCAACACACACATGAAAAACCCGAGAGAGAGATTTTCAATTAAAAGGAATTGCTGCTCTATGTGGATTTTTGTGCTTATTAGACACCCCCTTCCCCCCCTACCCCCCTTCCACCATACGAAAGCCCCGCACATTTGGTAATCAATTTCCTGTTGTTGTGTGTGTCGTCTGACAAATCTTTGCTAATAAGCTGGGCCAAGGGGCGGGCTTGGGTGCACTTGCATTATCTCGAATTGAGAACTGCCGCTGCCAAAATGCATTTTGTTGGAAAATACTTTGTAATTAGCACAAACCCTGGCAAGGATTAGTTTCATTATTCATATCTCTGAGTGGCAAAAGTGTCATTTTGACTGAAAAGAAACTGCCGCATGGGCAAACTGCAAATCCTTCTCCCATCCGCCCGCCTAGAAAATTGCGTTAAAAATTTGCTTATCCCAAACAAAAACTATGCAAAACTATAACAAAAAAAAGAAACTCTTTCGAATCCTACTCTACCCAGGTAGCCAAAGGGATCAAGCGTATGAATGAATGCCAAATAAGTGCCATGGATTAACCATATAGAGAAATGCTTAAGTGTATTGTAGGGATATTTTCTTTTTTTTTTGGGAAAAACTGTGAGAAAATGTGTGCAGTTTTCGTTTACTTTTACTTTTCATTGTACTTTGGCGACAACAGCCAACCCCTTCTTAGGACAGCTGGAAAATGTTTTGTGATTTTGTGATTTTTATTGATATGCATTTTCCCTCATTTGGTTGGTCCATTGTCTGGCCACCTTTTGACACATTTTCAAGGAGTTTGATTTGGGGTTCTTTTGGTGTTTGAATGGGTTAATTTGTATATTTAGAGGGCAGCTGGCAAAGATGCCAAGTAGCTGCTTTAATGGGCAGCCTTATTGAATATCATAATGGGTGTAAATTAAGTTTAATGTTCAGGGAATCAATTGAATCGAACTTATGTTTTGGTAAAAGGAAGTTTACTTTGGGGGAGGGAGTTGACTGGCTTCTTTTGCTCATAACTTGAATATCGCTTATTCGATCTTTCTCATTCCCTCGACCAATTGATAAATAAACTTGATTACTTAATATTTATAGACGGAACGGAACATCTATTTACAAAACTGTGGGAGATATGACGTTTTTTTTTCAAAATTGGGGGGCGGCGGGGAGGTTGCGTGGAAAAAATTGAAAAAAAAAAAAACTCGATCTGCCTGCAAGTATAAGAAGTTTATTTCCAATATATGTCAAAGCTCTATCTTATCAAATACTAGGGACGAAATTGTAGATAAATAGAGCATAAAATCGAAATAGCTTGACTTATTTTGTAAGATAAATAGTTGAATAAGTAAAATAACAAGGTAAAGTAAGGAATACTAATTCGCCCACAGAAAATATTTTTAAAAATCCTTCAATAGATTGCGAAGAATTTTCTTGGGGTTGCCATGGTTTCTTTTTAAACGAATTTTGCAAAAGGCGTGTTTTATTCAAAAATAAATATATATGCTTTTTATCAAATGTAATATTGTATAATAACAAGTGAGAAAGTCGGTCAAGCCCGACTATAACATACTCTGTACCCAGTGTATATGCTGAATGCGTCGCTGCCACTGTGTTCAACCCTAATTTTTTTTCTCTCTCTCTCTCTCTTTGATGCATGCAATGCGATGTTGTATGCGTGTGCGTGGGGGGCGTCTTTATTACACTTTTTTTCTCATAACTTGAGAACCGCTCATCCGATCTTTATCATTTCTTCGGCAAAAAAGATAGATATTAATAATGACTAACTATCTCTATGAAGGTACGAATCATCTATCTACAAAACTGTGGGAGATATGACTTTTTTTCGATATTGGGGGGCGGGAGGGGCGTGGGGGGGCGGAGAGGGGTTGCAAATTGAAAATAAACTTGATCTGCCTGCAAGTATAAGAAGCATTTGTCCCATACATGCCAAACCTCTATCTCTTACCATCTCTGAGATCTGTTTGTTCATACGGACGGACAGACGGACAGACGGACAGACAGACGGACAGACGGACATGGCTATATCGACTCGGCTGTTGATGCTGATCAAGAATATATATACTTTATAGGGTCGGATATTATTCCTTCTCCCTGTTACATACTTTTGCACAAACTTAATATACTCTATGTACCTTCGGTACAGAGTATAAAAAAATAATAATTGTTTTAATATAAGGTCGCACAATCGAATAATTTGCCGAAACGTTTATAAAATCTGGGCTAAATAGCCATGATTACAGACTTCGCATAACTTAAGACTAACACTATTGAAATACTGTATGAAAATTCAAATCAAGGATCAAAAGAGAAAAGTTCATAATTCGGCCTATTTTAGAAAAATGATCAAATATAGCAGAATTGTTTGATCGGTTTGATTTGTGAGTAGATAATTTTAAAATTTTTCTGCGTGATAAATTTTGACTGTGGAGCTCAATTTTCCTCCCTATCGTTTACCTAAAACAATAAGATTATCGAGAGCTTTCATTCAAAAATTGCGATCTGTGTTTTAAAATTCGCTTGTGGAAACGAAATTTGTATAAATTTTTGAAATATTGCTCTTTTCTGCGTTTAAATTTGGCAATTCGAGCATTACATCCCGCCAGATCCTTTCTATGTTTTGTGAGGGTGAGAATTTTTTAAAAACCTTTTATTACCGAAAATTATTTGATGAAACATTCATTTTATGACTCCGCACTTAAAACATTTTTTAGAGCTGTGCTCAAAGCATCCCATCCACACACGAATTTGTTCGACGAATTAGTTCTATTCGTCGAAATGTTATTCGTTAGTGGACATTTTGTTTGCATAGAATAGAAATAGAAATGTTTCTATCTTGCTAATGTCCGTGCGAACATGTACGTCAATGGATGGAAACATTTGTACAAACATCATTTTTCAAAAATATTTGTAGAGTGAACACGTGCCCAAATGAGCAAAGAATTGTTGCTGAAATTGATTGAATGCCCCCAAAATGATCAAAAATAGGTTTAAACTAATTTATTTCGGCATCTAGGCTATGATTTCGTTAGTTATTTCTGCTTTATTTCCATGTTAACTCGTTGAAATGTTTTAGATAATTATGTTCGTGAGAAGTGTTCGACTGGTTAGTAGGCAAATGAATTCTTGTTCGGTGAACTAGATAAGGGAGGCTTAACTTAAAAGTTAGAAATTTTGACTTAAAGATAAAGATTTATGAAGAACCCATGGCTGAATAACGCAATAATGCATGTAAGTTCTTCCTAATTCACGGTCCATCAAAGGAATTTTTGAAGCGAAGGGCGACCCATACTAGGCAATTATATTACAATTGCTTAAAATACGTTGAAAAAGGAAAAATTTTGATTGAAAATCCTTCATAATTTGCGGTTTTTCGAACATTTTTTTTAATTTTCTGAGAGTATAACCCGGTATACTAGACTCTTACCGATAACAAAAATAAAAATGAAAAAACGCAACAAAAATTTTTTTTTTAAATTTTGACCCATTGCAAAAATCTATCTACGCCACTGTATATGACATTCGGTCAAGCTGCGGTGCGGCAGCGAACTTTCTTTTGGTCATAATTTGGACAATAGATGGCGCTAATACTTGCTTTGAACAATACTGGTTGAGGGATTTTCAAAACTGAACAATAGATGGCGCCACAACTGTAACTATGTGGCTGTCCCAGTTCATCCAGCTTCAATCACAGATCCAGTTCATCTATCTAGTTCACACATCACTAACAACTAGCGATGCTCGATCCTCCCGCCTTTTCATGCATCTTAACTCCAACATAAACACTGATCCTCCGCTATTGTGTTACACTCATTCTTACCGGCAGCACGCCGTCTTATATAAACCGAACCTGAACCTAATTCATTTTT
The DNA here is from genome assembly GCA_018904235.1 of Lordiphosa stackelbergi. NCBI lineage: Eukaryota > Metazoa > Arthropoda > Insecta > Diptera > Drosophilidae > Lordiphosa > Lordiphosa stackelbergi. The sequence continues at coordinate 21,188 of JAEIFU010003220.1, read as the reverse complement.
TAAACTAAATGGTTAACGTGGCATAGCCACAACTAATTGGCAAACCAAAATCTATACATCTATACATATACAGGGTTGCCCATATTCGATTTTTTTTTTTAAAAAAAATCAAAGAAAAAAATAAAAATTTGGCGGTTGGCAATCTTAATCATTTAATTTGTTCCAAGTAGATTTGTTTACATCAATTTTTGAATATGATATCTCTCAAATGGCCGCCTCTGGCGTTGATGGCGTATTGTGCCCTTTTTGCAGCATTTTCCATCGATTTCGCCAACATTTCGGCCGGAATAGCGGCTATTTCTTCACGAATGTTGTCCTTGAGCTCTTCTACGGTCCTTGGCTTGTTAACGTAAACCTTTGACTTCAAATATCCCCACAAGAAGAAGTCAGGCGGCGTCAAATCGGGCGAACGCGGTGGCCAGTCCAAATCACCACTTTTCGACATCAAACGGCCCGGAAACAATTTCTTCAGAAAATCGATTGTTATGCGACTTGTGTGCGGTGGAGCGCCGTCTTGTTGAAACCAGAACTGCCTCATACGCTTTCGACGAATAATTGGCATCACAAAATTGGTCATCATGTCGCGATAACGCTCCTGGTTGATGGTAACAGCATGGCCATTTTCATTTTGGAAGAAAAACGGCCCAATGACCGTTTTCGCACTAACGCCGCACCAAACTGTGACTTTTTCGTCATGAAGAGGCACTTCTTGAATCTCCTGAGGATTTTCAGTGGCGTAAATACGGCAATTTTGCTTATTTACGGTCCCATTTCACACATTTCGGTCACATTTTTAAATTTTTTAAAAGCACGTTGAGTTTCACAATTGACTTGTTCTGTTGAATGTAAATTTCAACTATTTCAGAGCGCTCGCGTGGCGTGTATTGTTCCATGGTAAAAATCTGCTTGGACTGACGCTTCAAACGCGGTATGTCATTAAGCGATCTGACATCTCTGTCAAAAGTTATGGCGTTGCCAGATGGGTCCGTCGAATATGGGCAACCCTGTATATAAAAGTTAAAGTAGCGATTTTCATATAAACGCTTGTATTTTATATTAAAACTGCTCGATTTTATATGTGAATAGGCACCAAAAAGCACGCCTACTAGATCAGATGTTGAGTTTGAGCGATTTGGAATCAACTACCCAAATCTACTTGGCTTTGTATAGTCGGCATAGCAAAAAAAACTGCGTTATTTCCAAAATTATTATAAGGTTACTTATGACAGCGCTTTCACGCTCAAATGGCTGAAAGAATTATAAAGACTGCAATAGTAGAGTATAGTAGTGTACAGTACCGAACCGAAAACAACAAATAATCACGGCTAGCTCTATCGACGAGTTTAATCTTGCATAATTTAATAAATCAATCAACACACAGAAAAGACCTGAACCCAACTCTAGTTAAGAAATTTCAATGAAAACCAGGGCTGCAAACCTCCTAAAAATCGGAAGGGGTTCACTCCGGGGTTCGAACTCGCTAAATATTTTGGGTTCGGGTTCACGGAGCGGGTTTAGAAGGTCGCTGAACCAAGGTTCAGGCTCGAACCGGGGTTCAGGAATAATTTTGTTTTATCGCTAGTTCGGACAACATTACATTGGAAATTACTTAAAAATTTTAAGGGCGCGCGCACACATGTGACTGAATGATGAACTGACGGCAGAACTTAAGGCTGATCTTGACATATATATAACAACGCTCGGATCATGCTAGGTATCATTTAAAATCTTTAAAAATCAGTTGTAAGCATAATGATATTTTTTTCAAAGCCTTAATACATTGGAATGTTGAAGCAATCTTTAAATACCCAGAAAAAAATCAATGAAGTCAATGAAGATATTGCTGCTTAGAAAGATTTATTTTCATCAGAAGATGGATATGGTGCAGAATCATTCATGCTTTTATTTATAAGTTCCTTTTGAACAACACGTTTGTAAGATTCAGTTGCAGAAATTGGGATTGAATTTACAATGTGAGAACGTTTTTCTGAGCACTATATAATATGTGCGAATATTTCAACTAACAAAAACCTATATGAGTTAATTTACGTGAATTTAAATATTATAGATTCTAGAACAAATTTAGTAGAAACATATTTTTGAACCGAACCCATTTCGACTTTTACTCCGGTTCGGTTTCAGGCTCGGCTAGAAAATATAATATTATTTTGCTTCGGTTCAGGTTCTGTTCGGGCTTTCCAAAAATGACGGAGACTTCGACTCCGGAGCGGTTCAACTCCGAGCCGGTTTTCAGCCCCGATGGAAACCTCCTTTTAATTAAAATATATTAACTTAATTTTCAATCTCACAGCTTCAGCAACACTCCAGCAGGACTGCTGCTTTCATCACTAGCATGGAGTGTTGATTGGCCTCTCTGCGTTGAAACATAAATCCAATTAAATCTTAAGTCGCCGCAGACAATTTGCCGCACGTTCGTTCCGATACGTTTGCACCTTTTCCAATGCTGAAAGAAAAACGCAAATCATACGTAATCGATATGCACCCGCATCGCTTCTCATCGCATCGCATCGCATCGTTCTTTTAAGAAGTCCATAATTCATCGAAGAGGCAAGGCAATGTGCAAAAGTGGATGTATCGCATATCCTGCATGTCCTTTGTTTGCACCAACAAGATGCAGTCCCTTTTAACCTTTTGGCCTTTGTATGCCAAATGTCAGCTGGTGCGTTGTTGGTGCAATCTGGTTTCTTCCTCAATGATTAAATATTGCCAAATGCTGCCGCAAGTCTTTGACTTCAGGTGATCCCCGGCGCGTGTCTATTTGTGGCCAACTGTGATTTGTCTGCCACCACGGAAGGGCGTCATCTGTTCGTTGGTTTGGATGGTTTGGTGGATACTTGCCTTATCTATGGCAGCAGCAGCTGACGGGTCTTTGTGGTCTGAATGTCAAATTACCCGCTTAATTATTAACATGTCACTTTGGCCTACATTCCCCCACTCCCAATGAATTTCAATTTCAAGTCAAACTTGGCAAGTATCTCAAAAGTAATTTCAATCCGCCACAAAGGCAAAGCCAACCGAAAAGCTTTTTAATTAAGCGCCTCAAAGTTGCCTCAGCTGGCCAAAAGAAAGAGGAATATGCAAATGAAAAAGAATCAAAATCGAGGAGAAATCACAAAACTGTTATTACAATCATCACCGCCTCCGCCCCGCCCCCACCCCTGCCGGTCGCCTACTTTGTCAACATCATATTTCTTTTCAGACAAATGGATATGAAAAGAAAAAAAACCAAATCATCACAAATTGTGACCAAAAGAAATGCATATTTTAATCAGGCTCTGGCCAAAAGTGCGGTCGTTGCGGTGCCGGGGGGCTTTAAGATAGAATGGCCCATTCTTATTGGTTCATTCCGCTGGCTCCCTATAAGTCCAGTCAGACCTGGGCTACACCTACACATGATTGAGCGATGACATGATAAGATACCACGACGAATAAGAAAACTTCTACCCACACACACACTTCGAGTTAGACAGAGTCAGCAATAGGGGCATAAACTACCACCACATTTATAAGAAAACTCATACCAATACCCAAGCAAAAGTCGTGGAGCCACTACAAAAGGCAAATTCGCCGCAAACAAACAGAGAGACATAGTGAGAGAGAGAGAAGCCAGTCGGCTGAGACGTTCGTCTACGACCCAACATTAGCCGAAGGCAAGGGCATTGTTGTGGCTGACACTTCCCCTCGTGACGTCACGCCTCAAGAAAACGCTCAAGGAAACTGAAACGACCTTCAGCATATTACGAATGAGTGGAAGAAATCAAATAAAACAAATGAGCGAATGAGCCGAATGAATCGAAGAGCGTGAGAAGAGCAAAAGAAGAGCGTAAGAAGAGCATAAGAAATAGAGGTGGCCTGTGAGTGATCAGTAAAAGCACGAGATTAAGACCAAAGACTCTAGAACAGGGGCCGGCAAAAAACACATTCACATTTCGGTGCAGTGCATGTGGGTGTAGCCACTGATACGAAGGTAATTTTGCTCGACAGAATTATTGGCGAAACGAGGCAGCACTTCGACTTCTGCTCTAGAACAGGGCCGGCCAAATGGAGAGGACAGAAAAATGTGCTTGTTTTGGTAAGCAAAAAACTCTACAGCCGATTTACTTGTATGTCTTTTTTCAAGCAAATCGGACGAAACCTGACAGCCTTGAAAACAGTAATTAACAGCACGTGTGCACTGAGAAAAAAGGTTAGTTTTAATAATCCTCAGGATATTTTCGGTATCCATTTAGACTGGATAGTTAAGTATCCTTTTTTGGGATCCATTGGATATTTGCGAAATCGATTTATTTTCGCTTAAAAAGGCTATATCAGAAATAAAATATTTCATTGATCTTTGTTCTTCATCCAAAGGAGCTGAAAAATGTGAAAAGGATATTTAAAAAAAATGGATTTCAATGTGGATATTCGAATACCCATTCTACGGGGATCTTTTTTTTTCTGTGTAGTATAGTTTTTTTGCAAGACTGATCTGACTGACAAGACTGATAGTCTCGAGTACAAAATACATAATTTTTAAGGTAACATCAATTTATAAAATACATGAAAAGAGTGTTTTATCTCCCACAAATCTCGACTACATATGCCATACATCTATGTATCACGGCCTTATACTTGAAGAGTCGCCCAATGTGATCCTCTTGCTAGCAACGATAAGCGAGCTAGAGATAGAACGGATCGGTCTTGTTCCTCAAGGTTCGGTCCTTGGGCCTTTACTCTTCTCTATCAACGACCTTCCTGATTGTCTGAAAGGCTGTAATGTCCATTTGTATGCCGATGATGTGCAACTTTATGTAAGTTGACCGTTACGTAAACTAAATGAGTGTGTAAGAATTTGTAATAGGGATCTTGTGGAAATTATGGTTTGGGGCTAAATCCCAAAAAGTCGAAATGTGTAGTAATCTACAAGAAGGCTCTTAATGTCAGTGATCTGCCTAAGCTGTCAATAAACAATGATCCGCTGGAATATGCTAAGCATAGCACTAACCTGGGAATCCAATTTAATAAAACCCTAACGTGGAGCGACAACATTACAAAAGAGTCCGGGAAAACATTCGGGTTGGTTAGGCAGTTGTCGCTTACCCAAAAACTCGTTCCTCCTCATCTCAGGCTTTCCCGACTCTATTCTATGGTGAGGAAATATTTTGTAGTTGTGACGCAAACAGTTTGCAAAGGCATAAGGTGGCATTTAACTCCATCGTAAGATATGTCTTCAATCTTGGTCGTAGAGACCATATCTCGCATTTTACAAAACAAATTCTTGGCCTTGACTTAGTCGTGGATCAGACTTTGCACATTACTATTAGTCCATAAGATTCTAACGACAAAAGAGCATCACTATTTATTTCAAAATATACAACTTGCTCTGTCAACTTGAACGAAAAACATAGTTTGTCAGCGCGTAAGCTTGGCCAGCTCCGAAAAACATTTTTACATTCAATCTGCTCTCTATTGGAATAACCCGCCGTACACTCAGAAAAAAAACGACCGGGATAGTTCTAGACCGATCGGGATAGAATTTATGCCGTTTTGTACTTAAAATTTTAAGTATGTTTTGTATGTATGTTTAGAATAGAAAAAGCTCTGTTAAAATTATTCAAATGAGAACAAACGTTCTTGAATCAAGTACATTTTGTACTTACAGTTAGCCTAAAAACTTAAGAAAAGATCGTACTTAGTTCAAGTACAAAATTTCTTGGATTAAGTACAGAATAGACTTACTATGCAAGCTCCAAAAAGAGTGCTACGAAAACTGCGAATTATTTTACGTTGAATCTGTTCTTGAAATTCCCTCCTGGCTCTAACACTTTGGTAATGGAGTGTGGGTAGATTTCCGACCTACAGTATAAACATCTTGGTCTTTGGTTAATTCATTTCCCTTAGATTTTAATATTATATAGAGACCTTAATAGGCTTAGGCCAAGAACATTTTGTAATTATTTTTTGAAGTATATTTTGCTTCAAACATGGTTTGTGGCTGACTTTTGAATTATTAGACTTCGATGAAGAACCTTTTTGCACTTATTTTCAGAGTAAATCGGGCAGTACTTAAGCCCATAACAAATTAATAATATGACCAAAACGATATAATAATAGTTCGAAATGTACCTAAAATATCCCGAAACAGTCTTCAAACAAGTATTTTGAGATTGAAAAAATCGTACTTGAAATAAGGATTTTGTACTTGAATCGAGTATTTTCGTACTTAACGTACTATTGACACCGTTCGTACTTGATTCAAGTACAAAGTTCTTGGTTTTTTCTGAGTGTACGTCTTATGATCTGTTTTTGATTATTTTCTCTGATCAGGCATTTTGCTCAAGTCTTAAATTGACTAAAAAGCGCAGAAGAAAGAGGCAAAATTTAATTTTTCTTATTTTTTTTAACAATTTTCCTACATTAAAGAAACAAATTTGTTCAAATATTTTTGATCGTTGTATTTAAACTAATTACCCGATTTGAAAACAATGTTTTACGCGATTATTGGAAATTCAATTATGATGAATTGAGAGATAGCATAAAGTATAAGTGTACCTACCGACAAAATTAAAAAAAAAAAACATGGAAAAAACGTTCAGGTGAATAAAATTTCTGAATTCCATTTACGAGTTTCGCATTTCAAACTGCTTTAGAAAACAATCATTTTTTAAAATGGTTCTTTTTAGCTGTAAACTAGGGTTGTCGATATTTTTCAAAATATCAATATCGTAAATATCAAAAATCAAAATTTTCAATATCGATATTTGATATATCGGGTCCAAAAAACATCGATATATCTAAAGCTTAATAAAACTGAAAACTTTTTAAAGAACGTCGTCACCAAATGACCATTTCTAGTGGCCGTTATATCTTATCTTTGTAATGGGATAACTTTAAGATTTAAATGATTTAATTTTCTGAAATTAGAATTAGATTAGGGCGGAAAAAAATCAAGAAAGAAAATAGCAAAAACGAAATCTATAGAAAATTCTAAGAAAATTTCACCAAAAACCCATGGATCTAAAATGAATTCCTAGCCGGCGCAAATCGATTTAAAATACCAAAGATGTTTAAGCATATTTCCTTTCTCACAGAAGTGAACAAAATTTTTTATTTATTCTATTGTACTTAGAAATCGCACTTCTACGAAGAAAATAAGGTATATGTGAGAAAATCTCACCAAGAAACCATTGGTCTAAAATGAATTGCCCGTATGCCCGAGCAAATCGCCCTAAAATATTAAGAACTTTTAAGGATTTTGTCTTTTCCAACAGGACTCAAAACCCCTTTTTATGTATTTTACTAAGAAATCGCACTTCTACGAATAAATAACGCACAAGAGAAGAAAATCTGTGGCGAAATACCGAAGCTGGATCAAGTTGAATGGAGGAATTCATTTCAGACCAATGGTTTCAGGGAGAAATTTTCTTTTTTCTATACGTTTTATGAAGAACAAAATCGACAGTCTTCTTACGACGATTTGATCCTGTAATTACCAAACTTATTTTTTTTGATATATCGTTTATAAAAATATCGATAATCGCCTATACTGTAAATTAGTGATGTCGAGTACTGAGTAGCAAGTAACGAGTATTGATTACTGGGTGTCGAGTAGTGAGTATCGATACATGAGGATCGTTTGCACTCAGCACACAAGTACTTTGTATTGAATACATAAAATCGGGCTCTATGTATCGAGTACTAAGTGTCAAGAACTGAGAATCGAGTAGTGAGTATTAAGTAAAGTAAAGTATCGATTACTGAATATCGAGTACTGAGGTTTAATACTGATTATCTAGTACTGAATATAGAGTACTGATCATTGAGTACTGAGTATTTAGTACAGAACATTGACTATTTCGTTTCGAGTACTGAGTATCATTGGCCGTGTTCACCAGGACAAATCGTTGACGAAAAAATCGATGGATCTAGTTCAATTGTTGAAGTGATAGCTAATTTTTGTAGTTTTGATTATAACCAAAACAATAGCTTTTGCCTTAAACCTTCATGGAAGCGTTCAACAAGAGCCAATTCACTTTTTTTGATAGATGATGTAGATGTATGCTGGTGAACAAGGCCATTGAAACTTTCAAGCAGATTTCTTTGGGCGTCGCAAAACACAAATTATATTTTAATTTAACTGCGTCTGTTAAAATTGACTTTGATATCACATATTTTTAGTCCGCCCTTTTTTCTCTCTGTGTATTATAGCTAGCGTACCGAAATTCAAGATGTTTCATCACAATTCGTTCTAGAACTCTGCTCACCTCTAGCAAAGAAGAGACCAAGACGCTCGCTCTCTTCATTTCTTACTCACTTGCTCTCTCTCTCTCTCTGTTTCTCTCTCTGTCTCCTGCTCTTCGTCTCAGACCTGTGGCTGTTCTCAAAACTTTACTTGAGCTGCGCGTGCCTTCAGTACAACGACGCGCTTGGTATCTTATAGTTCGTTTCTCCTTGACGCAGATACTTTGTGGTGGTGGCATCTGTGGCTTGTGACTTGGACTAACACACTAATTTGTTTTTGATTACTGCCAGGGGGATTACAGGCGCAGAGCAGCAGCGATCAATGCGTAAGTAAAATGTGTGGATTTTCGATTTCTGGTTTTTGAAACCAAGCGATAAGCATAAAAGCTAGGCCCCAAGGGGAAGCCCAGGCTTATCTTACAATTGTCTTCTCAACAAAATAATAAAAAAAAGGGCGTTCTTTGCGGACAATTAAAGAGGCGTTTTATACATAAACGAACGACACTAAAGACAATTAGCTGTGCGAGTGTGTGTGTGTGTGTGCAATGGAAAAAATAGGCTGAGGCGCCGCTGAGGGCAGTTTCCTGAAGCTAAAAGATGTTGACGATGACTCAGTTCTCTCAGGCAGACGGAAGACCACAGAAAAGAACATGAAAACCAGAATCAAAATAGAAAGAAAGAAGCCAGAGACCAAGCGCACAAAACAGAGAGAACATATTTTTTTTTTGTTGTAAACAAGGGGTCCCGCATATGTTTAAACAGCGGCGGAGCGGGGGCGGTGGGCACTGCAACTTACCAAAGGGGAGCTCTGGGTGGGGTGCATTGAACTTGAGATCGCGTAAGCTGGGCATGCAAATGTTAGAGTTCCCAGAATTCATAGTTGCTGACATTGCCAAAAAAAAGAAACAAAAAAATGTGTATGCAGGGCCAAAATAATACCAAGACAAAAGCCAAAAACAGGCAGCTGCAATTCAATTATTTCACGCACACACACACACACGCAGGCATGGAAAGGAACAGGAGAAAGAAACCGAAAAAAAGGAGACGACAATGCCTCTGCAGGCCACCGAACGACTCAACGAAACGGGCAAGTCAGCTAGGCAGATCGGGGTTGTTGTTGCGGATGATGAGGAGAGAAAAAGTTGCAAGGCAACTATTAAACAAGTAAGCAGGATCAAGGACACGGGCACACACACACACGCAAACGTATGAAATTGTTACACGAAACAGGCGAACGAAAAGAAAAGGCAGATTAAGGACCAGTTCCTTTGTTATTGTAGTTGTTGCTTGCGTCTGTGTCCGTGTCTGTGCCTGCATCGTATGGGTAGGCAAACATTAGGGTAGTTGTGGCTGATAGTTATTTGGGGTACATTGTGAATGCACAATACCAAAACTAGGTAGGTAGATCGCTGCTGGTGCAAAATATGTGCCAAGTAGAAGAAAATTAATTTTTGGCAAAAGTAAAATCAGCAGGGTAGACCTGAGGGAAAATTACTTATCGAGTTTAGAATAACAAAAAAAAAAAAAAGAAAAAGAAAACATTGGAACAGTGGTACCAGATTTGAGGTAAAGTGAATGAAAACTACAAATCAAATCTGGGGTTCTAATCTCCTGCAAATTGTTTTTTACATCCCTCGCGTAGTGTGCCCGTATCTTGATCCTGCTTACTGACGGCGGACGCGCTGCGGCTGCCATAAATAAAATGCGGCAACAGCGATATCTGCGAAGCTATTTACCCGGTGAAGTCATGATTCGATGTAACACCGAAGCTGTTCCTTTCATGCCTGCGTGTGTGATAATGTGATGCGTGAAAATCAGTTACCTGTACCAAGCTCTGTAATGTTCTTTACAGCAATGTCAGCAACCATAAATTCAGAATATTCCTTTTTGCTACCTCTCATCACTTACCCCAGTGGTGAAACCCCCACCCTTCCACTTCGTTTTGAGACCTGTTTACAACAAAAGAAATTGCCAGCTTGTCTCTGGCTAACAACAAATATTTTGATTCTTGGTTTTCATGTTATTTGTCAATTAATCACCCCTGAAGTGAGTCGCGTCAGCATCTTGCTCGGGAAACTGCCCTCGGCATATATTTTCATTGCTACACGCACTCGCGCAGCAATTGTGGCTTGTCGTTGTTTTTAGTAAATAAACACTCTTTGAAACTGATCGCAAAAAACGCCCTTTATTATTTTGTTGGGCTGAGAAGATAGCCTGGAAGCTCCCCTTTGGTTCAGCTGTAGCGTCAACGGTTTCAGGCAGAAATCGAGTCATTTGCCCACGCGTGATCGCTGCTGCTTGCGCCCGCGTAGTCCCCCTGGCGTAATCAAAGGAAGCAAATTAGTCCAGTCACAAGCCTGATGCCACCGCCTAGCGTAATGAAGGCTTGAACTACTCAAGTGCCAGGCGTCGTGCCTGAGGCACCTTTGAAATGAAGTTTTGGGCAGCCGGCTGAGAGACAGGAAGAGCGAGGAGAGAGGTAGTGATTAATGAGGAGACGAGGCGTCTTGATAAACCTTCTTTGCCAAAGTGAGCAGAGGATTCTAGAACGGAGAATATCTTAAACCTCATTGCATATATAACTGCAGAGAGTGGACTAAAATATGTGATATCAAAGTCAGTACCCAGCAGACACAGTTCAATTAAGTATAATTTGTGCGACATCAAAATCTGCTTGAAGTTTCGTGGCAGCGTTGCCGGCGTAATCGTCGTCAACAAAGTGATTATTCGCGTTGGGTAGCTTCCATGGATTTGGAGCGAAATATTGTTTTGGTTATATCAAGACGAAATTAGCGCTCGCAGGTGAACAGATCCATCGATTTTCGTCAACGATCTGGTGAACACGACCAATCTCAGTACTCGAGGCTGAAGTAGTCAATGTTCTGTACTAAATACTCGGTACTCAATGATCGGCCACTCTATTCAGTAGATAATCGGTGTGCAAACCTCGGTACTCGACTCGATGCTGCTGCCAATCACTCGCTGCTCATTGCCGGTTCTTGACGCTTAGTAGACGGTATATGTATTCGTACAAGAAATTGCTGTGTGCTGGATGCAAACGTCTGTAATCGTACTCGCCATGTTTCACTTGTATCCAACCAGCAGATTGCTACTCGGTACTCGACATCACTGGACACAGTATAGGCGATTATCGATATTTTTATAAACGATATATCAGTTTGGCTAATTGAGGATCAAACTCGTCATAAAAAACAATCGTTTATTATTCTCAAAACGTATGAAAAGAAGGTAAAAACCATTGGTCTGAGTAATTTCTCCATTCTGATCCAGTACTGTTCTTGCATTACTAATATAACTATTGCGTTAAGTGCGAAAAATATAAAAAGGGTTTTAATCCTGTTAAGAAATCAACAAAGATTCTTAATGTACAGGGCGTGCTCGGGCATTCGATATTTATATATATTTTCTTCGTGAAGTATAAGTGCAATAGAATAAATGAATTTTGTTTACTTGTGAGAAAGGAAGTAGGCATCTTTGGTATTTTTTACCATCATTTTGGGTATGGTTTTGTTGAATTTTCTTAAGTTATAGATTCGTTTTACTATTTGCTTTCTTCGCCCTATCGAAGAAAGAGCTATAATCTAATTTCAGAAAGTCAAATCGTGGGGCAACGTTATCCCGATAGAGAATAAGTATAACGACCGCTAAATAATTTATTGACATTAACCAAAATGTTTTTGGTCGGGTGTAAACTTTAGATATATCGATGTTTTAATCGATATTGATTTTGATATTTGATATGATATTTTTGGCAACCAGCTAAGATACAAAAATGATTGTTTCTAACGATTTGAAATAACAAATTCAAAATTATACCACATTTTTATGTTTTTGTCGGTAAGCTTGCTGCTCACTTATGCTATCTCTCAATTCATCATAATTAATTTCAATAATCGCGAAATAAATGTGTTTTCAAATCGAGTAATCGTTCCCAAATACAACGATCAAAATATTTGAAAAGTTTGTTTCTTCCAATGTGGAAGTGATAAAAATATGAAAATTAAATTTTGCCTCTTTCTTCGTTAGACTGGCAAATAGCCTGATCGAGAAATAATCGAAAGGCAGATCATGGGCAATACGCTCAGAAAGAACCAGAACTTTGTGCTTGGTCGAGAAGCGCGTTTGTGCGTTAGTACGATACTGTTCAGTGCAAATCATACTCAAGTGCATTTTTTAATCTCAAAATTATGTTTGAAAGACTGTTTCAGGGATATTTTAGGCATTTCGAACTGTATTATATCGTTTTTTGGTCATATTATTAATTTGTTATGAGCAAGTACTAATTGCACGAAGCGTAAAGGGCCTGGCTTCATCGAGTCTAATAATTCAAAGTCAGCTGCAAACCATGTTTGAGGAAACCTTTCAAAAAAACAATTACAAAATGTTCTTGGCCACAAACTGTGGGATCATCTGAAATGAGTGGCAGATATTCGCAGCAGATCTACTGCACTCCGTGCAAAGTGTTAGGCCAGGCTCAGAACGAATTCAACATAAAATAATTCACCAGTTTCTCGTAACTCTTTGGAGGCTTGCATAATGAAGTCTATTCTGTGTAAATCAAGTAGTAAGTACATTAACTATGGTACAAGAGTAACGATTCAGAACGTTTGTTCCAATTTGAATGGCTGAACAAAACAAACATGCAAAAACATACTTAAATTTAAGTACAAAACAACATAAATTCTAATCGATCAGAACTATCCCGTCATTTAGAGTGCCCCACGGCAGGTTATTCCAATGAAGCAGATTGAGTGTAAATATTTTTTCAGGCTGTCTTTAACATGAACACAAACTATGTTTTTCGTTCAATTATTTGAAATAAAAAAAATATCGGAATGCTCTTTGTCGTTAAATGTATGATAATGTCGTCTGAAAATCACGATCATTAAGTATGAAACTCTACATTATATCTTACGATGAAGGATATCTACGCAACATAACCTTTGCACAAGCTTTATTAAATCACCGCTAGTAGAAGTCAGGAAAATACGAGAGATGAGGAAGGAACGAGTTTTAATTAAGCGACAGCACATACAACCAGCCCGAATGTTTTCCCGGACTCTTTTGTAATGTTGTCGCTCCACGTTGGGTTTCGTGAAATTGGATTTAGGTTGGTGCTATGCTTCAGCATATTCCAGCAGATCGTGTTTAATGGACAGCAGGCAGATCACTGACATTAAGAGCAATGTGGGTGCACGCATTTCGGCTTTTGGATTTAGCCCCAGGTATGAACTCACCAGGGTCCTATTGCAGGAGTGTACACCGCTCATTTAGTTTGCCGTGACGGTCAACTACATGGGGGTGCAAATGTCTAGTACAGGGAGATCGATTCAGAGTAAGCGGGACTTGGGCAGCGGGCAAGACCCGTCACGTTATCTTCTGGCAAACTATCGTGCTAACAAGTTATGAGCGACTCTTCAGTCGTGATATGACCAAGCGGGCGTGGGAGGCTAAGATGGCACTCATGTGGTACATAGAGTATTGATGTTGCTCAAAAATTGTATTTTGTACTCGAGATATCATTCTTGATCGAGATCGATCTTTTGAAGATCCCCGCATTCAGGTAATCCGCATTGAAAATCCCGTTTTTAGACCATCACTTTTCTGTTTCGGCTCCTTTGGATGAAGGAATTTCTTGATAGTGTTAGCGGCAAGCGTGATCGACAAATGATGGATCAGAGAAAGGATGCTAACTATCCAGTCTAAATGGTGCCAGCCTGGTTAATCAAAACTAACCTTTTTCTCAGTGCGCACGATACTGTTTTCCAGGCTGTCAGACTCGATCATTTGCTTTGAGAAAGACATGCAAACTAGATCGGCTGTAGAGTTTGCCAAGCATTTTCTGTCTCTCGGCTGGCTATTCTAGACGAGAGTCCCAGAGTGCTGCTCGCCAACCTGTCGACAAGAGTGGCTGCCCCACATGCACTGCCCTCAGAGATATTGATAACTAGAGTCTTTGGTCTTGTCTCGTGTTTGCGATGCTCGCAACAAATTTCTTGTCTTCTTTGTCTTCTCACGCTTCTTCATTCATTCAAGCTCTCGCTCATTTTATTTGCTCACTCATTAGTATTATGCTGAAGGTCGTTTCAGACACCGCTTGACGTTTCTTGTTTGTCACAGTGTCAGCACAATATGCCACTTTGCCTGGCTGAAATGTGGAGTCGTAGACAACGTCTCAGCTTCGACAACTCTGTCTCTCTGTTTGTTTGCAGCGAATTTGCTGCTGTAGTGGCTCACGGCTTGCTGAGTTGTGTATGAGGTACTATGTGGTGGTAGTTTCTTTTTTGTGACTCTGTCTAGCTTCGAGTGTGTGATGTGTGTGTAGGCACAATCTTACATTAGATCGTGATATCTTATCATGTCATCTGTCGATGTGGCGGAATGGCTGTCTGACTGGACACTGAGGCCGGCGAAGCTGAGCATTGTAAAGCCCCGGCAGCGACCACGCGGGAACTGATTAAAATATGCATTTCTTTGGTCTGGTTCAATGATGGTTTGTTTTTTTTTTTCATATCCATTTGTCTGAGAAAATATGATGTTGACATAGAAGCTGAAGTGAGGGCATGACGCTGGTTTTGTGTTTCTCATTTGATTCTTTGCATATTCCTTTGGCCCGGCTGAGAACTTTTGGACGGGGAATAAAAGAAACTTTCGATTTATTTGCCTTTGTGGATATTATTTTGGGGTGCTGCCAGGATTTGACTTGAAGTGAAATTCGTGAGATGAAGATATGGGCAAAGTGACGCATGTTATGTGAAGCGAGTAATTGTTCCGAACACAAGACCCCATACTGCTGCCAGTAAAGACAGTATCCACCAGAGCCATCCCAACACCGGGCAGATGACAGATAGTCTGGTGCCACAAATAGACAGTAACTCTGAGTCAAGCGGCAGCCCATTTGGCATGTTGCATTGAGGGGAAAGCCAGACAACTGGCATTTGGCAACAGGCAAGAGATTAAGGGACATCTTTGAAAACAAAGGACATGCAGGGTATCTGCATCACTTTTGCAGTACCTTGCCTCTTCAGTGGATGGATACAAAGAACATTTTGTGCAGTACGATAACTGCGAGAACCTCTATGTTGTCCACGTGATTCGCATTTTCAGCATTGGGATACTGAAACATGTCATTTGGGCCATGAAATGTGTGAGTAGGTAATGTTTCGGCGCGAGAGAGCCAATCAGCACTCCATGCTGAATGTTTGTCTGAATGTGAAGTAGACAATATTTTAATTAGAAGGTTTCCATCAGAACTGAAGTCAATATATCTATTTTGGAAAGCAGTGAAATGAACCAGCAAATGTGATATATTTTCTAGCCGTGCCTGGAGCTTCCAGTGATTCAAAATATGTTTCACTAAACTGTTCTCAATCTATAATATTTAAATTCACGATAAGAATGCTCATATGATTTTGTTAGTCAATATTCTGCATATTACCAGTGCTCAGAAAAGCAGCCTCACAACAAATTCAATCTAACTCTGCAACTGGTATTCAAGAAAGACTATAAAACAAGCATGAAATAGTGCCACCATATCAACAACGTGAAATAAGAATCTTTCACAAGCAGCCATATTCATTGACTTCGTGATTTTTCTGGTATTTGCTTCAACATTGTAATATTAAAGACTTTGAAAAAAATGTCGGTAATAACTGTGGGCCGGCAGATTTTAAATGATACTAGCGTGTCGAAGCAGATTATTCTCAAACGTAAGTTCTGCCGTCAGTTCGTCGTTCGGTCGCATGTGTCTTGCGCCCTGTACGAAGTAACCAGTAATGGGGGTTGTCGGGGAAACTAACGATAAAGCAAGGTATTCTGAACCCCGGTTCGAAACTTGAACCTTCGGCATCGCTCGTGAACCCGAACCCAGAAATGGCAGTTCAGGCAGGTGAACCTTCAAATTTTAGGAGGTTATGTTTCTGTGTATTAACCTTCAGAGTTGAATTTCAGGTATGTGATTGACCAAATTATGCAGACAAACTCGTCGATAGATAGCCGTGATATTTGTTGTTTTCGGTTCGACCCATACTGCTATTTACTGAATTCTTTCGACAATTGGCTTCATATTTTATCTCTTTGGAAATAACATAGTTTTGCTATATATTGCTCTAAGCCAGTAGTTTAGATGGTGATCACTCCCTTCAACACATCTGATCTAGTAGGCGTGCTTTTGGTGCCTGACTCCACATGTAAAGATCGAGCAGTTTTAATATAAAAAGGCTGCAACGTTTATATGAGTACTGCTTTACATGCGAGGTTGCCCCTTCGTTATTTATCTGGCAACATACAATATACGGCAGGGAATGTCAGATAAGCAATGACATACCGCGTTTATACAAGTCAGTCAAACCGTGGAACAGCCCACGCCACGCGGCGCTCTGAAAGCTAGTTGAGCATTCAACAAGTGAAGTCAGTAATGAAAACTCAAGCATTAACTTTTTTAAAAATTTAGAAATGGGCAGCGTGTGAGAAACGAGACAATAAATAATAAGTCACCTGTTACGCCGCTAATCTCAGGGCAGAGATAGCTAGCTCATGACGAAGAAGTCTGGTGCGGCGTTAGAAAGGCGATCGATGATGTTTTCTCTCCCAGTGAAGGTAATGCTGCCCATCGAACCGGGCGTTAATCGCGACATGATGAGCCATTTGTCGCCCAATTATTCGTCAGCTTTGTATGGCTGGTTCTGGTTTCGTACTGAGACGGCTCCACCGCACAGTCGCTGGCAATCGATTTTCTGAAGAGTGTTTCAGCCGTTTGAAAGCGTGATTTGGGCTGTACCGCGTTCGCCCGGTTGTGCCGCTGGTGTTTACGTTAATGGCCGGGATGAAGAGCTCAGGGTAATGTACTATTCCGGCGAAATCTTGGCGTCGATGCTGCAGAAAACGATACGCCATCAGCACCAGAGGCAGCACCGAGTATCATATTCAAGTGATAATAGTAAATACTGAACAAAGTTGCCAACCGCCAAGTCTGATACACAACCCCCGATTTTAAAAATTGAAATCGATAATGGGGAACGGCCGCAGATTTTGGTTTTGCCAACATGCCGTTAACCATTTAGTTAAAATCAATTGGGACTGAGTTCAGGCCCAGGTACTACCGGCGAGTGTGGCACCTGGCGGAGGACAATGTATATGTTGGAGTTAAGATGCGTAAGCGGAAATCGAGCATCTGTATTAGTGATGTGAGCAGATGAACTGGATCTGTATTGAAAGCTGGATGAATGGTTTTATTTCCTGTGCAGTTGTTTGCCATCTATTCAGTTTTGAAAATCCCCTCGAAGCGTATTCAAGTATGGCTGATAGCGAATCTGTGATCCCAGGTATGACCAAAGAAAGTTCGCTGCTTACACCCAGCGAATGAACCGATAATTTTTGAAATAGTCAAAATTCAAAGGAATTTTGTTGCGTTTTTCGTGCATTTTGTTATCGGCAAGTCTAGTATACCGGGTTATACTCTCGAAGAATTAAAAATGTTCGAAAAACCGCAGGTTATGAGTTTTCAATCACAATTTTCGCTTCAACGTATTTTAAGCGGTAGCTAGCTATATTGCTGAATAATTCCTTCGCTTACTGATGGACCTTAGTAGGAAGAACTGCATGCATTATTGCCGTTATTCAACCGTAGGTTCTTCGTAAATCTTTATCTTGGGGTCAAGCTCTAACATGGATGCCGAACAGAATTCAGTGCCTACCTTCCAGTCAGCGCTGGTATCTAAAACGTTTCGGCAGTGGCGCAATGAAATAAAAAGCGGAAATAACAACAAATCAACACAGATGTGACAAATTGGATTTAGAAATATTTTGATCATTTTGAGGCATTCAATCAATTTCAGCTCAAATGTGCTTTGCTCATTTGGGCACTCACTCCACAAATATTTTAAAGATGATGTTTGTACAAATGTTTCCATCCATTGTTCCGCATGTTCGCACGGATGCAAGATAGAGGCATTTCTATTTTCTATGCAGAGCAAATGTCCCTTCAGCAGATAACATTTCGACAGGCCAAATTAATTCGTCGAACACTAAAATTCGATGTGTGAATGAAGTACTTTTGAGCACAGCTCTAAAAAATATTTTAAGTGCGGAGATCATAAATGAATGTTTCATCAAATAATTTTCAGTAATGAGTTTTAAAAATTCTCGCCTCTAACATAGAATCTGGCAGATCTATGTAAATTTAAACACTTGAAGAGCAATATTTGAAAATTTGCTAAATTTCGTTTCCGATTGCAAAACACAGATCTGGTGTACAGAGATATCGATGTCTTGTGTTTAAGCGATAGGGGGCTCCACAGTCAGAATTTATCGCGAAATTTTAAAGACGGGAATTATAGTTTTCTTATATTGATCATGTGACGAAGACACTCATGCAATATTTCAATGGTGTTAGTCTTTGCTTTCGACAAATATTCATTGTGCGATATATTAGAGCAATTATTATTTTTTTTTTGCTGCTGAGAAGGTACATAGAACAAGTTTGTGCAAAGAAACTAACAGGGAGGAAAGTGTATCCGACCCTATAAAAATATATAAACTAACTTGATCACGGCATCAATAGCCAGTATCCCTCATCACATCTGTCTCTGCTCCTGTCAATCTGTCCTGTGCCTCCGTCCCGTATGAACAAACAGATAGAATGGTAAGAGACAGAGGTTGGGCATCTGTAATAACATACTTGCAGGCGAATCAGTTGTGCAGTTTTTGCCCACAATCATCATATCTCAGTGTGGGTAGTGTTCGTACCTTCTAGAGATAGTTAGTCATTATTAATATCACATCTTTTGCCGAAATGATGAGATATCGGATGAGCATTCAATATGAGAGAGTCTAATGGAAAAGGCATGCACATGTATCACGTGTGCTGCATCAGAGAGGAAAAAGAGGTAGGGTTGAGCTACACAGTGGCAGCATTTTTCATTCAGCTCCATACTGGGTACAGAAGTATGTTATAGTCAGGCTTGATATTTTTTATTGTGTTACAATATTACATTAATATATATTGTGCAGTCAAAACACGCCCTTTTGCAGTGGAAGAACTATTTCGCGATAACCGAAGTGTGTATTTTTTGCTGACCCGACTGTTTGTCTTACGAAATATGTCGAAGCTACCGGTACATCTTTCTGTTTATCTGGATTTCGTCCCTAATATTTGATGAGATCAGAGCTTTGACCTGTGTGAAATGAAACTCTTGCGAGGCAGATCGGATTTTTCCAGTTTCGCGCGATACCGCCTGATTTTGAAGAAAACGTCATATCTCCCACATTTTAATGAAATGTTCCGTTCCGTCTATATTGAAGTAATCAATTTGTTATCCAGTGGTCGAGGCGAAGATCGAATGGCGTATTCAACATGAGCAAAGAGAGCCGTTCCTTCACGAAACAACTTTTGCAAGACATGAGTTCGTTCAATTGATTCTGGTAATGCCCGTTATGATGACTGATAAGACTGTTGATGGCAACTGCCCGGCAGCTGCCCTCTAAATATACAATTGGCCCATTCAGCAAGCCCCCGTCAACTCCTTTCAAATGTGTCAGAGTATTGACAATAGTTAACCAAATGAGGAAAATGCATATCAACCCAAAGAAATCACTGATCGGCATTTACCAGCTGTCCTAGAGGGTTGGATGTCACTTAGAGTGCAATGAGAGAAAAAAGTAAACGAAGAACTGCGCCACGGCACAGTTTTCCCAGAAAGCACCTGCAATACATAAGCATTCTCTATGGGCAAATCACATGGCACTTGTCCCCTTTGGCTACTGCAGGCAGGATTCGAGGTTTCTTTTATTTGTTATGGTTTTGCGCCAGTTTTGTTTGGAGATAACAGACAACCGCAGTTTCAGACGGCCGGGGATTTGCAGACTGTCTGTGAGTTTTCAGTCAAATGACTGCTACCACTCAAGCGTCTATGAGACATAATGAAACAATTTAAGTATTTTCAAGCAAATGCGATTTTGTGGCTTATTAGTCCCTCAGTCGAAGATGTCTGTTGCTTTAATGCTGGGATCAGGCATTTAACTTTAGGAAATTGAACCACCAAACAGGCAGCGCGCGAGGCGCGGGCGCCTTGCGCGCGCGCGCTGAGCGGGGAGGGAGCTAAAAAGTATATAGTGAAGGAAGAGAGTGATAACACAAGAAATCTCCCACATGGGCAGCAATTCCCTTTTTAATTAGAATCTCTCTCAGTTTTTCATGTGTTGTGGAGCCCTTGTTTTTGCAATTTCTGGCAGCTGCAGCAATTCTGTGCGTTTTTAGTGGCTGTTTGGCAGTGAGGTGGGTAGCCTGGAAATGCATTGGCATGTGCATTTTTTTTTGTATCTTTTTTTTTGCTCGTTACCTGGATATCACCGCTTGGCACAACGGCACTGAGACTGATTGACTTACAGGCAACCAACTGCCTCCTCCCTTCTACCTCCTCTGCTGTTGCCATAGTGCAAAAAAATTCCATTGGATGCGGCTAGCAACCTTCAGAAAGCCCCAACAACAAACTGATCATGTGCAGCTGCATCTCCCCTGCGGCCTCTGCTCCTTTCTTCACGATGCTCGCTGCATGTACTGGCGGAGTCCTGTGCCACATCCCCCATTGTGGCCGTGATCGAGGAGACACTCGTGTCTCCGCTCTGCTTTTTTATGGACTTTGTTGTTGTTGTTGGTACCTTTGTTTGATTTTGTGAAATTGCCGTATGCTGGTGTCTGGATTTCTTCTGCCCTTACCTGAATGTGGGGGGAAACTAAGGCGCACGCGATTACTGCGTTGCTGCAGTGCTATAAGAAGTATTGTGGAATTCGGAAGAACTGTCGTAGTCTGGAGCAAGCTTTGAAGAATGTTTGATTTTTAATTGATTGCTAAAGGTATTAGAAAATTGTTTTTTGTACGCAGAGGAAACGGAGCGGTTCGGAAATAAGTTGTCTTCAACTCAAAACA
>JAEIFU010003219.1:0-31464 GCA_018904235.1 Lordiphosa stackelbergi | reverse complement strand
TTGCTAGTTAAGAATACTACCGTCAGCGAATAAAGACAAGAGAATTCTTATGTGTTAAAATCGCAGCCTGAAATTCTGCTATGGCTTTTGAAGGTAAAACTAACTGTTCAAAGCCAAATAGATTTGAGCAGTTTATTCCAAACCTTCAAATTCATTCAGTCTATCTATACAACTCAAATCTATTTTACACTATACATATAAAGCTATCCAATTAAAATTGGAAATGCAATCGTTTGTTTATGCTAAAATCTCAAGTGTTTTCTATGTTACAACGATAAACCAAACTTGTTATAAAATTTTGTAAATGTTCGCTTTTTTTTGGACCTATTGTATTTCCTTTAGCTTTTATGCTTTTTTGGGCGGAAATAGAACCAACATATCAGAGACCTTAAAAATCCCAACATGTAACATCGTAAATTTTTAAACTTTCAAATAACTCAAAAAGGGTTTAGTAATTTAAATTTATTTCAATTGTTCAGGGTTTAAAAGAATTATTGTATTTATATTATATTTCTTCAAAATTGTTGAAAAAATAACGATTTCTTTAAAAAAACGCATGATATCAAAAAGTACTCATCAAAAGTTTTCAACAAACCAGAGGGTCAAGCTAACTCTTACTGTGCCGAAGTTTTAGGGTCTGCAAATGGTTTGAAACCTTCAGAATTCTAGTTAAAGGCTACCTATTAAAAATCCAAATTTTATATTTTTCATGTTTTTGTGTCTAATTTGCCCAAACATCTTTTTTTGAGCTATTGAAATGATTTATAATGATTTATTTAACTGAAAAAATCAAATTTTATAAAAAATACGATTAGTTTGGGATTTTGAATTTTTAACGGTCAACACCAGGATGAATTTTGACAATTTTTCAAGCGTGTAGAATCTTATCGCTTATTTTCAAGACAATCAGCATTTTCAGCACTGATACTACAGCCCCAATGGATGGCGCTTATGTAGTTTCCCTTCATTGCCAATGGATGGCGCCATTTTCAGAGTGCAAATTTGGAATTCGTTTTTTGTAAACTTTAGCGTATCGTTTCTTCTTCAACTGCAATGCGTCCATTTAGCTTACGAATTAAATCTTTATATGCTAGTTAATTTGCCAGATAGTGCACCATGAGATAGGCAAAAAAGTCGGAGTAATTTAAGTGTACTATATTTATTTTTATTATTTTTGGGATTAAAATGAATTTGTTTACTGTAAAATAGATTTCCTTCAAGTAATTTTTTCTCTTTACTGTAATACACAACGCCATTTGTGCAAGTAAAAATATCTTCGAGCTGTAAATAGTGCAATGACTGACAAAAGTTTGACTCTAAAAGTCTACTAAGAGGTCAAACTAAGTTTCTTTTAAGACTTGTGAATAATAAAAGTTTTGCTATTCATACAATCCATACAATTCATACCTTTGTTACCCAAATCAACTAAATATACATTAAAGTTAGAGAGGAAATATATGCAAAAAACTTATTCGTATATTATAATATTATGTGACAAGTGGTATTTAAATGGTATGGTACAATATTATAGATTATACTAAAATTTTATAGTTGATTGGTCGTATACTAATATTATAGATTATCGTTTGTAATTTGGATGGTTGATTGTGGAATTTCACACAGACATTTAGTTTGATAAATTTTAATGAAATTTTGATGGAAATTTGGCCTAAAGTATTGATTGCGGATATTGCATGAAAATATAAACTATGGTTTCATTTACCAATAATTCAATGAAATGTGGCCGTGAAGTTCTTCGATTTGGTGAATTTAACCAAATTTTCATCAAAATTTCAAAAATTTGTCAAATTATTTGCCCTCAGTGTACTTAGAGATATGTATAGAAGAGCTTTATGCCGTACTCTAAAAGGATGTTGGTATCTTGATACTTAAAAATGAGCGATGTGACACCTCAAATGGTGTCAGGAACTGTTATACTCCACTTCAAATGTGAATCAGACCTACATCTGAGAAATTATTTGAGCTAAGAACTTAAAAGTACGTATGGTTCGATTTACATCAAACAGATTTTTATCTATATATATAAATGTGTACGCCCGACTGATATGGTGACGTATTGGCAATCAACGCCCAGCTAAACGGCTTAACCTACAAATTTGAAATTTGGCATAGACCTTCGTTTACTTATGCAGGCGCGCACTAGGAAAAAAATTTGGAAATTCCACCCAGAAAAGTCGAAAAGCGTCGGAAAAGTATGTATGGGAAAATTTTATTTTTCATCCGATTAACTTGAAACTTGGTTTGTAATCATAGCACGCGAAATGATTCGATACGTGTTTTCGCGATTTCGAAAAATCCGCCCCGAGGAAAATGGCCGGAAAATTCAGCATGCAAAAAACTATTTTTCATCCGATTGACTTCAAACTCGGTTTGTGAGGATTGAATACGAAATAGTTTGAAATGGGATTCTGCCGATGTTGGAAAATTTGACCTAACGGTCGGAAAATTCCGGAAAAGTCTGCATGAAATAAAATATTTTTCATCCGATTGGCTTGAAACTCGGTTTGTAAGGGTAGAATACGATATAGTTTGAAATGTGATTTTTCAATGTCGGCAAATCCGCCCCCATGCGGAAAATTCCCGGAAAATTCTCCAGGAAAATACTATTTTTCACCCGATTGACTTAAAACTTGGTTTGAAAGGTCAAAATGAGAATTCATTCGTGTTTTCATTTTCCGATGTTGGAAATACCGGGGATGCCCACTGGGAAGTGGTTGGGAAGTGGGTGGTATGTGGCTGGTATGGTGGATTGGAAGTGGGTGGGATATGGGCGAAAGTGGGTGGTAATGTGGGTGGGATGTGGGCAGGAGTGGGTGGGCGGGAAGTGGGTGGGATGTGGTGGGTGGGATTTGGGTGTAGTGGGTGGGATGTGGTGGGATGTGGTGGATGGGAAGTGGGTGGTGCATTGGTTCTTAAAACTGTTGAAGGGGGAAGGGGAAGGGCGAAGGTTATGTCTGTATCTTATAAATCAGTAATCGTTTATAAAACTTTAAGATATTTTCCGTTGAAACAATGTGTTTGGTTTGTCAATGTATCTTAATCTGTGAATGTTTACCCAAACTGTAATTTTTATTGTTAGGTAATTTCCGCCCACATGTGTTTGTTTGTGTTAACTACCCTAACATTTGATGACAGTGAAATGCAACAAGTTAGCTTCTATACCAAGAGCTACCCTCTCGGTGTCTCTTAAAATGCTGCTCTTAGCAGCTTGACGAACGCCAATCGCTTAGTTTCTTTTGCGGTAACTTTCGCTCAGTTACTCTCTCTCTCCCTCTCTCGGTCTCTTTGGACAAAGCCGGCGAAACAAAACCATTGAAATTCAAGCAATGCAAAAATTCACGTTTGGGTTTGGCGCCTTCCTCATCGTCTTTCCTCACACACAACTTTTCCTTCGCTCGAAACATTCACAGCATTTTAGTTTCTCGTCATCGCTCGTGGCAGGCACAACAGCCCAAAAAAAACTCGCTCTCAAAAGCACGGGCACGCCCACCCAAAAAAAAAAAAACCCACCCCCAAAACAGCAACAGAAAATCTATTGCAAATAGACGCGTGTGTTTTTTGAAACAAGAAAGTTCTTTAAAAATCAAACAAAATGAGCAGTAAGTTTGTACAGAGAAAAGCAGCGAAAGAAGTGAGAGTGTGTGTGTGTGTGTGCATGTCCTGCAGAACAAAAAAGAGCCTTCGTTCGTTCGTTATTTGGCTAACCGAAACAGCATATAATTTTTTTATTCATAATTCATGCAAAGGCAAATCAGCTTTTAGTTTAGTTTAGTTTAGTTTACCCAAACCAAATGGCCAAGTGGGCTAAGTAAATGGCGACAACGGCGACGACCTTTACTGACCTTCATACGCTGCCCGCTCTCTCCACGGAGTGTAAGTGTATGCAGAGCATTGAGAAAGCGCAACTAAATACCTCAATACGACGTCAGTTTGTTTGTTTATGAAAAAAAAAAAAAAAAAAAGCATAGAAGCAGACGAATTTGTTGTTTTGCCACTGATAACACAAAAACCCAAATGGCAAAAATGGCAAAAAACGCAAGGTTTTTTTTTACAATTATGCTTCAAGTCAGATTATGGCGCCAGGGGCTTATCAGCATTTCCCCCAGCAGCTGGGAGATATACATAATGCACCCACTAAATGTATATGCTTGTCTGTATATCAAATTATTATAAATGAAGCTAATTTTAGCCTTCATTTTTGTCTATATATATATATATAAGAA
This sequence comes from Lordiphosa stackelbergi, assembly GCA_018904235.1. NCBI lineage: Eukaryota > Metazoa > Arthropoda > Insecta > Diptera > Drosophilidae > Lordiphosa > Lordiphosa stackelbergi. Next base: position 27,220 of record JAEIFU010003219.1, on the reverse strand, counting down.
AAAGCATATATAGACCTGGCGACAGGCGGTAATTTGAAAATATTTTCCACACACATTTCCCTAGAATATTCTTTATTTTTGGCTTTTTTTTTTGTTTTCTGCAAAAGATTTTTGCTTGAGACCCGCATAAATCATGAAATCTGTGCAGCTGTGTGTGAATTCCAGAACAGATCCCTTGCTGAGATCTTGGGTGATTTAATTTCTAAAATTGGATTTGCGGCTGCGTTTTTCTTCTTTCGTTTCACATATTTCTATTTTTAGTCATTTGCTGTGCAATATCTAGCAGATACACAAGACAAATTAAGCGCATCCCGCAGAACTTGTTTTTGGTTAATTTGCAACCGGTTGCCGGCTGCATCAAGGTCTCTCTCTGTCCTGTCCCTCTGATATGAAGGGGAAATCTATGCTTCTAAAAAAAAAAAATATATTATTTTGTATGTTTTGCTTTTTGTGGGCAAAATTTATCAGCTTTATTGTGTTCCGTTTGTACGTAGCTGATAAAAAACAAAAAAAAAAGTGAAGCTTTTGCGCTCTCGCGTTTAGAGCTTTACTTTAAGAGAAAGTTTCAAATACACTGAACACAATTTTTGAAAAATAAAAGTGACAATTTATTTAGTTTATTTAAATCCGGGTAAGTCATTCAAATTTTCCCCCCCACCCCCCTCATTTCAGTTGTCGTCAAAAGTAAATGATTTCATTTTTATTTTAGGCACAAACACACACATCTAAAATGCCTACCCACGCACACATAAAACACCAATCCGTCAGATACATTTTGTACATTTCAAAAACAAGCAACGCCACGGAGTGCCTCCGGCTCAACTGAATGCATCTGCATATAAAGCGCCTACTCTCTCCTCTGTTACCATGCGTGTAGCCCAGAAGGTAGTTGTTGCAATTCCCTCTTCTTCTCCCTCAATTCTACTTCTACTTCTACTTACCACTTAACGTTTTGTATTTACTTTACTTTGCTTTTCTCAAAAGTGCGCTTTTCTAATGCCCCACAAATTGTACAAAGAATTCCAAAACGAAACTAAACTAATCTAATCTGAATTTAACCCAAAAAACAACTAAAATTTAGTTGTATAAATTGTATAATACAAATAAAATTGTAGAATTTAATTTTACTCAAATATTTTTGTCAATAATCAAATTGGAAATAAAAAAAACCTTCTATACCTTTTTTTCTTTTAATAACTTTTAATGATTTTTAATTTTCAACCAAACAACAAACACAAATATTTTGCATGAATATTTACAATTAATTTTCAATTGTATACAAAATAATTAAATTTAACACTTTGAAATAGAATATATTATTGGGAACTGGAAGCTGTTCCGATTCCCAAGAAATGATTCAATACAATTCGATTGTTTTAAATTTTAATTTAAAGATCTAAGCCGAATAAAACAATAGATTTTTAAGTGGGAAAAAAAAACAAATCTTTTTCCCAATAATTTTTAAGAGTTTTTGAGGGGTTAAAAATTTTTTTATTACTTTTTATTATATATTTACAATGTTCGGTTAATCACAAATATATAGAGTCTAGCTAATAGCAAACTCTGACCCGGTGGGACTAATTTATTGGCCAATGCCACTATGTAAAGGTCAGAGTGCGCACTAGTAAGTCTTGAAGGTTTTAGTTGATTAGTGACATTAAGGAGTTATCTACGGAGCTATCTACAAAAAATAGGTGATAGTACTCATTGTAAACAATTCACAGGGGTCTCGATTAGCGGGGCGGTAGGTAGAGAGTTGTGTAATCTCGAAGTGCTCTGACAAATTAATAAGGCTTAGGAGTGCATTGGAGTCAATCTCACCAGCCAATAGTTTTGGAATAAAAAAACAGCATCACAGATTCTTCTGGATTTAACTGTTGGAAGGTAATCTCTGTTCATTGCGGGGTAGATGAATATTGGTGTCCCAGTTTAGAAAAATCAGTAACTGTTTCTGAACTGATTCCATTTGATCCTGGCAAGTCTGGTAATGGCGAAACCAGAGCCATAACCAATATTCCAGATTTGGTCGCCATAGTGAGGTATAAACAAGTTTGATGGTGAAGGATTCATATAATTCTTTGGACCATCTCTTGAAAAATCCAAGGACATTTAAGCCTTGTTGCAAATCACAGAAATGTGACTGTTAAAGCTAAATTATGTTAAAATAATATACCCCAGACATCGACCTTGCATATTCGATCTAATGCTACACCATCAATGGTGTGTTCGAAGAGATACCGGCTTGTTTCTGTGAAAAGTCATCAAATTTCACTTGTAGTAATAGCAGAGCAGAAACTGAATCGTCAAATGACGCTGACGTTCGAGATCATCAGCGTATATAAAAGCAGTTGAATAGGAAAGAACTTGCGGGATGTTGTCAATGAATAGGTTGAATTACAATGGGCCAAAATCAATCAAAACAAACCGAGGTTAATTGTACCTCTGAAATCTTCGCCACTCAAAGATGAAAGTGAACATTTTCTATCGCCCCGGAATACTGATAAAAAAATAGTAATATTTAAATTGACTTGGTCATCACAACTCTTTTCCAACCTTTAAGTCAAGCTGGAAAAGGAATAATTTTACCTCTTCCTCTTTTAGTCTCTTTTTTTGAATTGATACACTTCGTCTGCTTTTTTGTCCAAAGACCATAAAAATATTTGTCCTTGACACAACTAACTATTATTATAAAATGTCAAAAAATTCTCCAATTGTTCTCAAATAAGCTTAAAACAAGCCTCATCTGACTTATATAAATCAGTTGATAAAAATATAAAAAAGTAATAAAGAAGAAAACTTTAACTAGGGTCAAATCCGGGATTCAAACCGGTCGACCGGTTGATACCTTGACCAATACCGAAACTAGATTCGGATTTAATCCCTGGCTTAGATATGTAGATAGAACGTTTAACCGGCGTACCACTTCTTCTTCTTTATTGGCCATCACAACCGTTTGACGGTCTGTGCCTCGGCGATTAATGCTCTCCAGTCACTTCTGTTGCGTGCGAGCTGGCACCAGTTGGTCACACCAAGCTGGTCGCCCCATCTTAGTAGAGGTCTCCCCTGCTTGCCTCTTCCTCCATAGTCAGCCGCATTCGATTTATACGCTCTTTTTAATGGAGCTTCTTCGTCCATCCTGGTGACATGTGCTAACCAGTGCAGCCGCTGTTGCTTTATGCAACCCCATAGATCTCATACAGTTTGTCATTTTTAAAAATATAAAAAAAATTTCTTCTGCTGCTTGTTTCATTGTCCATGCTTCTGCGCCGTATTGCAGGACTGGGATGATAAGCGACTTATAGGACTAATTTTGTTCCTTGCTTAAGGTCTCTACTCTTGAGCTCCCTACTTAGCCCGTAGAAGCATCGGTTTGCAAGAGTGATATTCAATTCAGCATGAAATGCATCATTTTCTGTACGACTATGATAGTTGGCTTTTGAAATTGCTGTACGGATAACCTTATCTCTTCATGTTTTTGCCATTTTGTAAAGGATATAAATTTGGGATTGCCAAAGTAAGATATCCTAAATCTCGATAATATTGTTAAATATAAGTTTGTAACACTTTCTTTTACCAATCAGGAATAGTAAAAAAAAAAACGGTATTCAGGGCTGTTCTCCTTTGCGAATTCGATTGATCGGAATTGGGAGAGTTGTGATTTCTAAGAAATTTGTAAAGAATTCAGCTGAAACTTTTTGCCATCAAGAGGGGTGGAGTATATAAAAACGGTGTTTTGAAGCTAAAACCCGAATAACACAGTCGGTTTTCGGAAGCGCGAAAATTGAACAATACCGGTTGGAAACTTATCTTGAACCAGTAATATGTTTAATGCGTATTATCAAACCGAACACCAGTTCTTAAGTTTCTAAGATTTAACTTGAAACTGTTTCGGGGCCGGTCTTAAAACGGGAAACTTAACTTAAGCTTAAAATATATCTGAGTTATGGCAATAATCCAATTATCAAACGTTATTGAACTGTTGACTTTATGACTCTTTTCTGTTTAACAAAATTTTTATAAAAATCGATTCACCGGCTTGAACTTTTGTAAGGAACAAATAAACCTACTTACATTCACTTTTATACTCATTCTAAAAATTTAGCACAGAAGTTGATTGGCTTAGAATGCGCCACCTAAGAAAACATCAACAATTTGTGGTAAAACGGGAATGTTCTTAATTACACTTTCACGGCAACTTTTCAAAAGTGGAATTGATTGAGCACCAAATCAGAAAAATTGTTTGTTTTGGAAAGTAGTGATTGTTGGTCGGTGGAATGAAAAGTAATTACGATCAATTTAGAAATGGATGTTGAAATTAGATTTGCATTTAAGTCTTTAATTGATTTATAAAGAATTTTTTCGTTAATGTGTCCAGAATCTGGAAGTACCAGCAGAAACGAAAAAAGAAAGCTAATCTCATTTTCGATGGCTCTATTTTCCATCGTCTTGCTTGGTATTGTGGTTTTTCTCTTGTGTATCTAGTGCCATTCTCGGTTGGACCGGTAGTTTGTAAAAATAAAAAGAGAGCAATTTCGTTCGAAATTGAGAACAGGTAAACGAAACCGAAACAGAATTGCGGTCAATTCACTTATCAAATAGAAGTGAAATTGAGAACATGCCTGAACATATTTTTAGTAAAATATAGTATGCATTAAAGGATTTGTTTTAATTTCACAAGAATCATCATAACTGCACATCACACTCGTTCACCAGAACAGTCGAACTAGATCCGTAGATTTTTTTTTCATCAATTTGTACTGGTAAACACAGCCAATGTCTGTAAAATCTGCAGATTTCATCAAGCTATAAGCACGCAAAAATTTATATTCCAGCGGCAACGGTAGCAGAGAAATTGCCAATGGCAACTGAGAAAATTATTGTATGCCTAGCAAATGTGAGGTAGAGAACGGGCAGAGAGGAGCTGTGTCTCTCTGCTGCCGTTGCTGATCATTGATCTAGACCAGGGCCGGTCAATTTGAAAGGGCAGAAAAATAACTTGTCTCTCACCGACACTAAGTGAGGCATGACTTGGGCAATCATTCGGTTTGAATTGCAGAGTGTGTTCGGCCCCCAGGGGCTATGGCTGGGGAACACTGCTCTAAACATTTACTCTGCAAGTTACAACTAATACAGGTATGGCAAGATCTCAGCTCGCTCTCTGTTTCAGCTTACAACTCAGCTGGCAAGTCTTCAATGTGTTGGGAATTGTTATATGCACGAGCTTCCAGAAAAACCTCTCAGTTTACACTGCAACACTGCTGGTATCCCGCCATATCGTATTAGTTGTATCTTGCCGCCATACCTGTTTTAGTCGTATCAGCCGAACGCATGCTGAAAATACTGCAAGAGTGTAAGCCGCTTTTCAGTCGCTGGCCAGCGGTCGATGAAGCAGGTCTCACTTTTTGGCCTCTCTTTTCTTGACAAACGATGATCCAGGGAACGGCAAAACAGACATGCTCATTTTAGCCACGCGAGAGCGCGCTTATTTAACACTTCTTTGTTGTTGGAAAAGTGAGCAGTATAAGCTCGAATACTGTCGATGTGTCGACGTCGCTGCCGCAGAGCAGCGTTGCATATACAGTAGATAAGAATGTTCTTGACTCTGATCTAGACCAAAGTTTCCCACCCATAGCCACTGGGGGCCGAACGATTGCGGTAATTCACACGTATAAGAGCCGAATGCTTGCCGAACTCATTACTTCAACTAGGAATAATCTATTCAAGAATTAGTCCTTCAATAAATGATAGAACCGAACGTTTTTAGTACCAGCCTTTCCAAACCTAGGCTGACTTCAGTATTGAGGCGAAATGAAAAGGGCTTGTAAGCTTTAAAGAAATCGCTTTTTATATATTTGGAAGATCTTTGCTGAGCTTTAGACTAGTGTAGCTCATTCCTGAGCAGTAATAGCAAATCTAAGCTGCATTCATGGGGCAAAGACTAAGGAAGATAGAATCGGGAGGTTCTTGAAACAGCTGCCTTGTTTTAGTCAGCTAAAACTAGTCGTTAAAACTGACACCTGGCTTAAGTTATTTAGTCAAAATGTTTGTTTAGCTGGCTCAAGGTCAACAATTGACCATAATTTAATAAGCAAAACAAATCAACAAAGATTTATAACATTGGGAAAGCAATTGTATGGTCTGGGCAGTACTGTTTCAAGGTCCTCCCGGTTCGCTCATCAGCAGACTTTGCTGCTGTAACACATAAATCTAAAGCTAATGCTGTCGAATTTAAGTCCCACACACGGGTACATAATAATTGCTCGCCCCCACCCATAAATGGACTCAGATATATCATTTATGATCCCACTAAAATCCAACTAAGCAAAATTCTAATTGCTGTACACAGATGCGCTTGAAATATATCTCTTTGCTCTATTTTGCATTGCTTTTCTCATCTTTTATTTTTTGCACATCAACTAAATGGGGCACACAGATGCCTCCTCAAACCAGAATATTTGCCAAAAAAATAATACACAAATAAAAAAAAAATTCACTGCATGTGAACGCCGCGTGCCCCGCCCACTAGCATTGGCTCAACTAGCCGCTTTCTGACGCAGATTCGCAGACACACACATGGAATATCTATGATGGGAATGTTCTCCAAATAACTTTGCTACCGCCAGCTGTACTCCGCCCCTGCCCCCTGCCCCTCTGCTCCTCTGTCCCTAAAACTGTGGTGCCTGGTTTCTCCAGAGTTTAATTTCCATTTTCTTTTCTGGTGCAGAGTTCGCCTGGGTGACACTGACGACAAATGACACGTACTCGCTGGGAGCCTTGGTGCTGGCCCATTCATTGAAGAGGTCAGGCACCGCCCATCAGCTGGCTGTGCTGGTCACACCCACAGTCTCGGAGGCCATGCGCGACAGACTGAAGGACGTGTACAATGTTGTACAAGAGGTGAATGTGCTGGACTCACAGGATGCAGCCAATTTGGCTTTACTCTCCAGACCCGAACTGGGTGTGACCTTCACAAAGCTGCACTGCTGGCGCCTGGTTCAGTACGAGAAGTGTGTCTTTCTGGATGCTGATACGCTGGTGAGTAGAAGGAAGAGGAGCAGGAGAAGAGTGCAAGGATCATTCTTAATGTCTTTCTAAAGGTGCTGCAAAACTGCGATGAGCTGTTTGAACGCGAGGAACTCTCGGCTGCTCCCGATGTCAGCTGGCCGGATTGCTTCAACTCGGGTGTGTTTGTGTTTAGGCCCAATGTGGATACCTTTGGCAAGATCACAGAGTTTGCCATCAAGAATGGCAGCTTCGATGGCGGTGATCAGGGTCTGTTGAATCAATACTTTGCCGATTGGGCCACCGAGGATATCAAGAAGCATTTGCCATTTGTTTACAATGTGACAGCCTATGCCTCCTACTGCTATCTGCCCGCCTTCAAACAGTGAGTGGAGGTCATCTAAAGGATGTAATTCCCATCTTAACCTTTATCCTTTAATCCCCTACAGATTCAGAGATAAGATTAAGATTTTGCATTTTGCGGGCAAACTGAAGCCCTGGCTCATACAGTTCAACTCGGAGACCAAAACCGCCCACGTTTCCTCCGACTATGCTCATGCCCAGGATTTGATACAGCTGTGGTGGAACATCTTCTTGGAGAATGTGCATCAGAAGCTGTCGGACAATATGGTAAGTGCGGAAGTTATAGCAGAACCCTCCACAGTTGCCAGTTTCTCTTGTTTGACCAAAACTAAAAAAAACTTAACCCAATAAATTTGTTGTTCTTACTGATCCACTTTGATTTGCTAACTCACGTAATTCTGCTAAAGCAAAATCCAGAAACGGAAACAGACAACGTTTCTAGTGATAAGCCAGAAGTTGGCACAAAACAATTTAATCCCGAGGTAAGCTGATCTCCTAAACAGATCTAAAGTAGAGCACTCGCATACCACAAATATCGATTTATGAAATATTTGCTTTTAATTTATAAATAACAAACAAAGCTTTGTTTGCTCTCATTACTGGCCGAACTGACCTCGTTATCATTTCATTTTATTTTATTTGTTTTCTTTTTTTTTGGCTTTTTGGCCATTCCTGTGTCTGTGTTTTTTCTTTCTTTCGATTAGCTGCGCCACGCCTCTTCGAGATTCTTAAATGGATTTTCCCGTTGTCTTCTCGATTTGCATCGATTTGGCTGCCAGCCAAAGAAATGTTCAGTCTGTGGTGTCAATAAATTGAAAATGCCATTTTACATACATACGTATATAAAATGTGAATCATTTATCGAAAACAACAACAAAGTAGATGGAAAAACAAAGAAAACTTTCCATTTTCTATGTGGACTGCAAATGATGGCCAACTTATGCCAAGTAAATTTTACTTTTGGTTAGTTTAAAGCAAATTATGAGCCTCATTAGGCAGTAAATAGAAAATGGGTGAAAATTATGGGGGTTCTAAAAGTTTTCCTTCTTTTCTTTCATAGACAAAAGTTTTGAGACTTCAAATATGGATTTAAACTCTGTTTACCTTTACTTTAGCTTGGCCACTTTGTAGACCATCTACTTTAAATAGAAGATGTACATATTAGTCCATTAGTTGAGGGTATGAGTGTAGTTTAGAGACGTTGCCTTTCTTAAAGTCATAATATTTGGCCTCCATTCAGCAAAGAAGAACTGATTCTTTAATGACAAAGTCAACTAATTTACCCTTGCCTTCCATCATTAATTACCCTCAATATGTATTTTCCTAATGTATTTAATGTAGCTAAAAACAAATTATTGGAGTACTGTTCGTTTACCTGTCCATTTGCAAAGTCTCAATTCTGTTTAACACGATGTAAAAATAATATTATTATATATAAACCCACAGAAAAAAATAAAATAAAAATATTAAATTAAATATTTTAAAAAATTTCCCACTAAAATATTTATTAAATAAATATTTCCCTCCACAAATAATTTTTTCACACAGGGGCCAAATATTATTATAATTACCCAAAATAAAAAAATATATTTTTTAAAAAAACAAAAAAAAAATAAAATAAAAAATATTAAAAAAGTAGACACCGTGAGTAAAATTACTTTATTATTTAATTTTTTTTTTTTATTTTTATTAAAATTAAAAAATTTTCATTTTCATACTTTATTAAATTTTAACTATTATCATCTTTTTTTGATAAATTTTAAAAAAAAATTTAATAAAAATATTCCAAATTAGATATTTTTGCCAACTGGACAATGTTTTTCAACATTAGTCTTTGCCAACATTTAATATTGTGGGCGGGGAAACTTACACAGCAATCATCTGATAATTTTTAACTTGTAAAAAAGATAGTTTGAAGATATTCAATTAAAAGCGCCGCCATATTGTTACTAAGTTAAGTCCAATATGCTATTTGAATTTATTTAAGGGGGATGACCCGTGTGATGATTTTAAAAAATCGAAATTTTTTTCTCCATAAATCTTATCTATAAATTATGCAGAATATGTGGTTAAAAGGATTTTTCGATATCCGGTGTCGTTAGAAAGTTTTAGCGCTAACAAAAAACCTCTACACACAAAGAAATCTGTGGGTATGTTTAACCGATATGTGGGTTGGAAATGCGCCAACCGATAAAGTTGGTAAAATTAACCAAATTGTAGAGTAACTTTCACGTAAACCTTTATGAAAGACTAACTATTGCTATAGTACTTGAGCTCATCCCAGAGCAGAAGGGCAACCTTTTCTCCCCCACCCACCAAATTTGGATCTGAAACAATTGTTTGGATTAAACGATATTTATTAAATTTGAAAAATAAAATAAAAATACGCGCGCGTTAAAAGCAACTCCTCTAACATATTACTTATATTAAAACGGCCTAAGCTTCATATGCACGAAAAATTTCTTGAATGTTGCATAAATAAGACCTTTAGGAACTCTAAGTTCAAATTCCGTTGAATGTCTATAAAGACCAACTTAAATTTGCTAAGTTAACAATTTTCACGGTCAGATTTGCCGTCGGAACAGTTATTCAGTGCATCAAATACATTTAAAAAGTTATACCATATATGCGGTTAGATTAACTTGTTGGTACAGTTATTTGCTACAAGAACAAAGTATGAGATGAAAGAAATCACACAGAAATATTTGTAGCTCATTTCACTAGGAGTACAGTTGTTAAATGCAACAACAAAACTCGTGCTAAAATAAATACATGAAGCTTACAATTTCTTCATTAGATTTTACTTACTTCAGTTACAAAACAACAACAATACTACATGCATAAAAAACTTAGAAAATAGTTACTGTCAGCGTAGTTAATTTTACCACAAGATTTTGTGTGTGCAGTAATTTGGCGTTCAAACAAAAAGCATGGTTGACTTAAAAATCTGAAAATGCTTCTGTCTGGAGGTGAAGGCATATTTGCTCAAGAAAAATTCATTAAAATCGTACATTCACTAATCAAAATACAATTTTTACGTTTAGCCTCATCATTAGCAGAAAAAAATTATTTTTTTAAATTTAACAGACAACAACAATACTTCAATGACTGACTTTTGGAAGAAATTCAGTCTAAAAGACGCTGTAATGGTTATCGATGAGTCGAGGAAGAAACCTAAATCACAATCGTAGAACAAGTTCTGGAAGTAATTATGGCCTGACTGCGTTAAGGCCTCCCCATCAACACAGATGGTTGACTCAACTTAATGATGTTGAACAGTTTATTAGATATTTCTGCAAACTGGACAAGGTTTTTCAACATAAAACTTTGCCAATATTTAACATTATAAACAGCATAAGCGGATGATTTTAACTTATTATAAAGAATAAGAATTTAAAATCGAGAAGGCTGGACCAAAATGGCTATTGGCCTGTGTATTTTATAGATATTCGAGTATTTTATTTTTTATTCGAAAATTCCCCCGCCTATTTTTTCCTAAGAGAAGGCCAATATGGTTCGTGAATTTACCTAAATTATTTTAAAACTAAACACTACAAAATCCGGAGTTCAAAATGTTTTCAGAATTAACCCGAAATGTTTCTAAGATAAACCTGAGCAGTAACCAAAGAGAGCACAATGTATTAATAAAATAAGACCTTAAAAGCAAACAGAATGGAATAAAAGCCTTTATTAAATGATAATCATAGTTTTGTTCGCGAGTGTGATTGGAAAGTATTTTTCTTTTTTATTGACCTTTTAAAATAGCTTAATAGATTGGTAAAGAATTGATTGTTCTTTGGACACAGTACCTTATATGTCCCTTTTTCCAAACCTTTAGTAATTGAAAGGATTCGATTCTTCTACACAGAAATGTACTTTTTGTTCCGCAGCTCTTGAGCTCATATTAAGAATCCGTTGACCAGTAGTAGCAGTAATTAGTTTCTTAGTCCACTCAGTAGAACCATCAGTTAAATTTTGTCAATTTTTAAACTTTTTCTTTAACTCTTTCGAGCTTAGGTTCATTGTTTCAAATTCGAATTAAGTTAACTTTAACTTTGCTGTACCAACAAATGGTTTTTTCTGTTTGTTTCTGCTAGAAACGATTTTGATTTAATAAGTTTATCTTAGTCTTTTTTCGTTGTAGATATTTTAGTTTAACCGCTTTTATTATAATTTGGTTTTTTATTTTTATATTTTTTTTTAACTTTTTATTTTCCCCATGTTGCGCATTCTGTAAAATTTAATGCATTTCGAATGTTATCTAACAACAAATCAAGTGCCTTTGCTTAAACATAACGCAATCAACACGAAATCATGACGAGGAACAGCGTCAGCAGCAGCAACAACAGCAGCAGCAACAGCAGCAACTGCAACAATATCAGCAACAGCAGCTGGAACATTTGCTGCATGTGCGAGAATTTCGTGATCCTTGGGCAGATTACTATGAGAATCTGGAGAGGGAGCAACAGCAAGAGAATGAAAATGCAAATATTGAACAAGCTAATGAAAGCCAAGAAGATGATGCAGAGAGTCCTTGTCAGAACCATGACGATGCATGTCCACCAAATCAAATTCAACCATCACCAACAACATCCACTGCCAATGCCGAAGCCTCCATTTCAATAGATGTAAATAGCAATGAACTGAATGCACACGAATACCCCCCACAAGACATTACCACAGTCACTGCCACTGCCACGCCCCGCCCCGCCCACGCCTACGCCTACGCCTACGCCCCCTCATGTAACAGAACAAAATACAGAACAAGACAGCCAAGAAGAAGTTGCCGCAGAAGTTGAGACACAGCCTGAGGTATCCGAATCCTCCCCAAAACACACTACACCACACTAGTTTTTCCTTTGTCCACTCATGTGCATTACCTTGTCCCAGTCCAGTCATTGTCATTGTCTCACTGTCATCGTCATGGTGGTTGTTGTTGTTGTTGTAGTTGGTGTTGATGTTGTTGGTTGCATTTGCTGATTTATTAGTTGGACACAATCATCTCTCGCTCTACTCATTGGTAACTGCATGCTTTACTTCTTCTCTATATGAACTAGTAATCTGCCACAAGGTTTCACGGAGGAGCAGCAGCAGCAACAGCAGCAGCAGCAGAAGCAGCATTCACTTGATTTACGAGCACTTTTGTTTTCCCATTAATCATACGCCACGTGGTCTGCTCTAATCCAAACTAGCATTTGAATGTCACACTTTAGATTTAGTTAATTAATGTTGCATCCCCCTAAAAACAATGCATGCCTGCACCACACCCTCCCCGACCCACCCACACTTCTGCCTTGAACTAATTCAATTTCCATTGCCTACTTTCAGGCGGGCCTGGCTGGTGCCCTCGCACAGCTGCAAATTGGTGTGCAGCGCACTACCGAGCAGGAGCATTATGAAAATCTCATGCGTCGCCAGTGCTGGGAGTCCGGACAGATTGATTATGCGGGCGCCGACTCATTTGACAATATCTGGAAGAAAATTTCACAGACTCTGGAGGGAAAGCCTGAAAAGGAGGCCGAAGAAACTGAAACTGGTAGTTCATAGATACCCATCCGTTTGTTCACTTTTTTAAGTTTACACAACGACCCCACACACACACACACACACACACCTATATACACGGTGTATGTCAAGGTTCAAGGCCACAAAAAGCTGGAATTGAATTTGTCATCAGTCAACAATGTGCAAAAAATATGCAAAAAGAAATTTTCTTACAAGTGTCAGATGTGCAATATTTATACGCCTCACACACACACACACTCACACACACGAATTTTAATTAAGTTTTCAAATTAAACTTTTTTACCATTTTAATTCATGTGAGTGTGTGTGCCACAAAACTTTTACACTTCATTGTATTTTAATTGAAAATTTTGTACTTTTGCCCTCTTGTCGTGTGTTTTTCCCGATTTATGGCATTGACTTTTCAGCTCAACTCCCCCTTGACCCTGCTCCCCCCCTCCCCCCTCCCCCTGCCCTAAACAGAGTCAATGTGTGTGTATATAAAATAATAAAAAAACATTTCAAAAAACAACTAAACTTGCCCACAATATTGTGCCATTTTAGTTTCTCTGCAATTTCACTGCAGTCCCGTGTGTGTGTGTGTGTTGTTTGTGGTGTGTCCCCCCTTACCCCCCCCACCACACCCAAACGCAATCAAGTTGAACCTAAATGTTTCGAGAGAAAACTAAATACACATATAAATACTTTTTTCTATTCTATGCAACTTCAACAAAAAAGAAACACAACAACAATTCTGTTTTTTATAAATGTGCATTTTTATTTTAGTTTTTTAAGCAATTTCACTCGTGTCTTTATCATTTTGATATACTCGTCCTACTTTCAGTTTTTTTTTTCCATTTTACTCGTGTCACATGCAAAATTTTCTAGCTTTAAGCGGGGGATAATTGAAAATGAATTTTATAGTTTTTAATTCACAGCATTTTAGCACCGCAAAACATCATCAATTCATTCAGCTCACGGGTCAGCACAGTGGGGACAGAGTGGTTAAACAGATTATTGGTCAAAAGTCAATTTTACAGCTTAGTAAACACCTCAACAAAGCAATTGCCAAAACAAAAAACTCCATTTAAAAATAACTCAAAAAAAACCTTTGGTGTCAAAAGTTATGGGAGTTATTTTTTATATAGAGTTTTGGGTACTTTGTTGAGGTGTATACTAGCATAATAAATAAAATCCAAGTAGCAATTTAAAGAGTTTACCCAATCTATCAAGATTTATTCATTTGAAAACAAAGAAATCAAACAACAAAAAATAATGCATGACACCAGCTAAAATGTTTGGATAAAACTGGTACACAATATATTATAGTCGGGCTTGACCGACTTTCTCACTTGGTGTTCATAATTCTTGTAAAACAAGACACACCACAAAGGGGGCTGGCTGACTTTATACAGGGTTTGTCCGGAAAGTAATAGAACTGAGTCGATTTGAAAAAATTTACTGAGCCAATCGTTACAATTCTTTGAAAACTTTCAAAATAGGCTCCTTCATCGGCTTTTTTAGGCGAGGAAACAAAAAAAATATGTCCGAGGGGGCCACATCTGAGCTGTAGGGCGGATGCGGAAGCGTTGGGATGCTGACCTTGTTCTGGTAGCTGTTCACATAAAGTCACTTTTCAAGTTCACTTTTTGCGATCATCATCGCGCACACCTTGCGCATGTGCAAATGCTCCGTCACAATGTCATGAACCCATATTTTTGGAAAATTTAACAATCGGGCAATTAAACGAATACTTAGTCAACGGTCTGAGTTCAAAACTTTGCGCACACGAGTTACTTTGTCGGTGTTTGTCGAAGTCAAAGCTTGGTGCCACCTAAACACGCTACTTCATGCTAAAGCAACATCTTGGTAAGCCTGCTTGATCATATTAAACGTCTTTGTCGCTTTGACGAGTTTCACACAGAATTTAATAGAGTACCTCTTGCCGGCTTGCACCACTCACAGAAACACGTCGCTCGAAAATGCCTGTCCTGACTTTTCAGGTTCTCGGAGACAACTGACCAGCCGCTCGTTCGTTAGCTAGAGACGCCCTCTACCGAATCCAGTTGGTGCACGCTCCGAAGTACAGTCGCGGCAGAAGAAAATCAGTCCTATTTTTTTGATTGTTATCTAAAATCTTTCTGAGGCAACAAAGGGTTAGAAAAGAATGTATAAGAAACCGTGAAAAACATTGTGATGGCAACTGTAAGTTTTTTCATCGTATTATAACAAAAACAACATAAATATAATGATGGAAAAAAAATGTCGTTTCGCAATGTCGCGTAGCGGAATCCTATTTTGTTTTTGAAATAAACAAAAAAAATTAAGAATTTTTCAATCAAATAAATACTTATATATAGTAAAGTTGTTCAACAACATTTTAAAATTGGTCGCTCTATTTAGTTTCACAGATTCGCTATGTTTTGCTTTTATACAGATTGCCAAAAACACCACTTCCATGCGAATCGCTTTTAAATTGGCTTTATCTTGGAACCAGCTGTAGGTGTGCTCTCTACTTTACCACTAAATAAAGTGCTTCGAGATTGCTATAAGTTATAGTAACAGAAGAAAAAATAATATTTTAATTTGACTTTAATTTCACATTAATGCGTACGATTGTAGCGTGCGACATCGTGAACAAGTGAACATACTCTTTGCTCTTTTGCTTTTTTTTTGTTCAATAGGTCGGTTGCTCACGCAATTGTTTTGCGAGTGAACAACTAAAAATATTTATTTAGGTACAAAGTGATCAGGTGAAGAAAGTAATTTTTATTTGTTCACTCACAAAAAAAAAGTGAAGCCGCCATACTTTGTTAGCTAAATTACTTGGAAGTAATTATTTTAGGTCAGCTTTTACTTTTTGTATTTAAAATAAAAATCTCCAACTTGTTTAATGTGTGCCTAAATTGCTAACCAAGCTTAGTGGGGTGAGCCTCAATTTAAAAGACCTTTTATGATCAGATAGCACAATTCCAGCTAACCTTGCTGACCTTTAAGGCCCTCTTCTAGTTTGAGGTAGTATTTTCATGTTTTTAAAATTTCGTGAGAAAGAGATTTTGTATTTCTGTTTTTTGTATTTGGTTGTACAATTCATTATAAAAATACAAAATTAAAAATTTGTGATTGCGAGGGCTGTTCAAAAGTTCTCGGGATCCAAAATGGGCTATCCAAAAAAGATGTGACGATGATGCCCTCGTTTCCGGGAGTTACAATTATCCGAAAGCAAAACGGAAGATGGGAAATTGGTTAGTATGAATGCCTTTATCGTCCGTAGCAGAATTGTGAAAATAAAATTAAATTTAAAAAAAATGGCGGCCTTTTAAAATGAAAAAATCGATTTCTGGCCATTTTTGGCAGTCCAGTGCACAAAAAAAAAAAAGTAAAAAATTTTCACAAAAATTGAGATAGGGACGATAGCCACATAATTCAGCGTCCATAAAGCCCTACATCATCAAAATCGGTTCCGGTAGAACTTGAGAAAACAATGGGCACCATTTTGAAAAACATGACCAAAAACTGTCCGCTCCGATCCACTGTGCACAGCTCATAAATCGCATTTTCGCAAAAAAAAAAAATTTGCCTGCCAGCTAAAAACGACTACCCCTAACCTAACATTTTGCAGATAACGATAACACCCTAAGCTATAATCAATTGCTAACTAAAACCGCTACGAAATTGCTGCAACCGCAGGAGTCCAGCTCGACTCCGCAACCAAATCCGAGACCAAGTTCAAGTTTGACAGCTAACAACAATGAAATGGAAAAGTTGAAGCCCAGCGCCGTGGCATACCTCGCCACTAACAAACTGCAGACTAACACATCCGCTTCCGTCTCCGTAGACACCAAACCAAGTCCGCCGCAACCGCAAGAGCAGCAGCATCACATTGTTCCCACCTCAAACTCAAAGGCGAGCAGTCAGAGAACGCTGCGTAAGTTCAAATAGCAATTACTGAAGCTGCTCCTGCACTACAGTTGCCTGCCGCACCTGGGCCACAAGGGTGGTGGTCCACCGCGACAACTGGAGCCCCCACCTGTGCATGTCTAGAGGCAGCCTCACGTCAATGAATGTCAATGGAAGTGCCATCCGAGCACGAATGGAAAATGCTGTAAAAAAATTGCTTAAATAAATCGCCAGCTGCCTTAGAAAGAAACCAATTTGCAAGTAGAGTAAAGACTAACCCCTAGAAACACACACACACATAGACACTCTCTAGAAAATTACACGTACATACACTAATTACACCCCACCAACCCCCCCAACAAAGAGCTCCTGACCTCCGCAGACATTGAGGATGGCAAAGTCGAGTTCGACAAGGCCACCGGCGCCAGCACCCAATACAAGCTGATCGAGGGCGGCTATGAGATGATCATCACCTCTCCCCAGCCGAATGGCACGGTCAAGACTCAGGTGAAGACCTTCTGGGATCCCAAGCCGGTGAGTGAAGCGGATCTGGCCAAGGAGCAGGCCAACAAGAAACTCATCAAGACGCGTCTGGGCAAGGAAATACGCATCGATGAGAGAACCACCATGCTGACTCGTGCCATCGAGGGTGGTTACGAGGAGGTGTACACCACCATCAATGAGGATGGAACACGCAGCATGCGTACCAAGACCTTCTACGATTCGGTGCCCACCGAAATCAATGAGAACACCAACACCAAGGTCAACAAGACCAAGAAGAATGTGCTGCGCAAGTCATCGGTGGACTCCACCGACTCCACCGAGTCCTCGCGTCGTGTGGTGCAAAAGGTGCAACAGCAGAAGAATGTGGTTCAAAACATCAACGATCAGCAGTCCAACTACCGCGAGGACACCACCATTGAGGAGACACGTCGTGTGACCCAGAACATCGAAATCACTGAGAACAATCGCACGGTGCGCAAGAACTCCCTCCAGGAGCAGAGCATCAAGGCGGTCACCTCCTCCGAGGGTGGCAAGAAGCAAAAGAAGAAGCCCAAATCATCGGCTCCACCTCCACCGGCTGATTTTGTGCAGAATGACAGCACAACGGTGGCCTCCAAGCGTGTGCCCGGTGGCGTAGAGTACACCTACTCCACAGAACTGGAATCGGGCAAGACCATTACCACCTCCAAAACGGTTTACGAAGAGGAGGAAGTTGAGTTGACCGAGGAGGAGATCAAGCAATACAAGAAGACCCTCAAGGAGGCTGAAAAGCACAAGAATGTGACCGCCACCAAGAAACTGAAGTCCGAATCGGGCACCAAGAAGATAGTGCCCTCCGAGAATCCGGGCGATGTGACCACAGTGGAGACCATTAAGATAGAGGGAGGCACCGAGTATCATTATACCACAGTGACCGCCCAGGGAATTGTCAAGAAGGCGGTGAAGACCGTTTTCGATCCCGTGCCCAGCTCTAAAGCCAATCCCGATGACACGGACGAGGAGGAGATCATTGAGGAGTACGAAGAGGAGATTATAGAGCCGGGAGAGAAGAATGTCAAGACCATTGAAACTGTCCGACAGTTGCCCCATAAGTTTGAGGGTAAGTTCAAAGAGAGTGGGACCAGCTTGAACAGGTAATAATTGCCTTTCCATTTTCACAGAGGAAGTGACCATTACCCATGAGAAGAAGGAGAAGAAGGTAAAGAAGTCCATGATGATAAGCCAGTAGCCCACCACACAAACACACCCACACACACTCTCACACAGACACAGACACACTTAAGCTTTCGCCTTCAGCTGGAAATGATGATCAGTGTACCCCAAATATGTTTCAGCATCCAGCTCAGTTAGTTGTCCACGGTGTTTGTACGCTTCTTGTAAGCTTTGTTCTAAATTATTTTGCCAGCTACTTTTTGCCCTGAGAAATGAAACGAAAAAAATGTATTACAAAAGATATCCTAAAGCAAAGTTAACGTAATTATTATTGTAATTGGAAGTTGATTTAATTTATTTATGAAATAAAACGTTTTTTTGAGTCTAATTGGGTTTGGTTTTCTGCGATCTTTTAGGACTTCCTGAACTGCAATGGTAAGAGCCACTATGCCTGCCCACAGTCAGCTTACGGCTGCGTAGACACCAACATAAGTAAAGAGAGATTTTTTTGACACCAAAAACAACCCCAAGAAATAGAAAGAGTAACCCGATTATTGAAAGTTCTTTCCAACAACAAAATCTACCCTGAAGACCATGCTGACACATCAGAGATCTGCACTAGTGCACCGCAACAACAAATGTACCGCATTTTCCACACTCAAGTGTCTCCAACGGCTGCAAAATATGTACTCAGTGTTTTGTGCTTCGGCTATGGGTGCCAATAATACCCGCTGTCGGTGCTAGTGCGACAAAATTTGTTTACTTCCACAAGAAGAGAGCAAGTGTTGATGGAATCACCCCAAAAACGCTCTTCGTATTTCTCTCTCTTTCTTGAGATAAAAACAACAACTAAACGGCATTTGCCGTTGCTTTTTCAAAGAAGAGAGAAGAGAGCGAGAGCAATAAAAGTTATGGATACTTATGTTTTTACTTATATGTGACTGTGGCATGCGGTGATCCTCAATACACAAACAACCACTTTGACAGACGATCAACCGAGACACTCAGTCCCAAAAAAACCAAAAGTGTGTGTTCAAGTGTCAGTCACACCGCCTACGCATTTAAAGCGACTATTGATGCAGTCAAAAAAACCGGCTCTCTTGCAAATCTCTGATACACATCTTTGTTGTTGCGTTCGAATTTGTCAGAGGCATAGAAGAGAAAGTGAAGAGAGAGAATACATATGAAGTTGTTATTGTATTTGGAGTGGGAACCTTTGCACTAGCCCAGCAAACATTTTTTTCACGGAAGATTAGAATGCGATTCTTTCAGTAGGTGTAGTCTCTCTGCTTAGGTTTCAGATATCCCACAAGTCCACTGGTTACAAAATAATAAAAATTTGACCCTTAATATACCCCTGAATCACGATTTTTTTAGTGGGGCCGTTTTTGGGGATTTATCTGAAAAAAGTACCTTTAGAAAAGTGTATATCTTCGTATCGATTCTATTGGTAATGTGCCCTATCTTCTTCTCTTCTATCCCTTCCTTAAACGAATTTTAAGAAAAAGCTGAATTTTAAGGTGCGATTTCACCCACGAAAAAATGCGTGAAACTGTCTTTTCTGCTGGTCCCCAATTATTTATCTATTCCGAAAAAAACAACGAAAAATTACATAATTCATACAAATCCGTTAAGAATCTGGGGAGTTATTTCCTTTGAGTAAAAAATGGAAGGTTTCAAAGTTCATGCAAATTGACGACTGGTTTTAAATGGTTTATTGTTCGTCTGAGACGCGGCATAGTTAAAATTCAAACTATATTATTTAAGGGTACACCAGCATAAATTTATTTTGTACCTGTTTAAGGTTTTGTGATTGACTTAGGTTGAAAAATTGGTTGCAGGAGTCAAAAATGAATCAATATCCAATAAATTGCTGCGCTGCGTCATTACAAATTCATACTCTGTACCGAAGGTACATAGAGTATATTAAGTTTGTGCAAAAGTATGTAACAGGAAGAAGGAATCATTTCCGACTCTATAAAGTATATATATTCTTGATCAGCATCAACAGCCGAGTCGATATAGCCATGTCCCTCTGTCCGTCCGTCTGTCCGTCCGTATGAACAAACAGATTTCAGAGATGGTAAGAGATAGAGGTTTGACATGTATGGGACAAATGCTTCTTATACTTGCAGGCAGATCAAGTTTATTTTCAATTTTCGTACCTTCTAAAGATAGGTAGTCATTGGCAATATGTATCGAGTGCCGAAGAAATGATAAAGACGATGATGCATCAAAGAGAGGAGAGAGAAAAAAACTTTGAGATGAGCACAGTGGCAGCGACGCATTCAGCATATACACCGGGTACAGAGTATGTTATAGTCGGGCTTGACCGACTTTCTTACTTGTTTTTATAAGACATATGTGAGCCAAAAATGGAAAGGTATCTTCGGCCGGTGAAAAAAGCTCGTATAATGTATGTAAATGTCGTTGAAATTGTTAGCGGGTAATTTTATATGTAACCCCCGCAAGCGTTACTCCATTTATTAGTATAATTTTTTTTGCATGCAATTTCACGTCTTAGACTCATTTTCAACCGAAGTCAATCACAAAAAACCTTTGGCAGGTCATAGTAGCCCTTAAATAGAATAGTTTGAATGTTAACTATGCCTACTCCGACGAACACAAAAAACAATCAAACTTAATCAATTTGCATGAACTTAAAACCTTCCATTTTTACTTAAATGCCAATAACTTTATGTCTTGGACGGATTTGAATGAATTATGTGGCGTTGTCTTTTTATTAAAAATCTTTAAGTGACCAGCAAAATAATTTCTACATTTTTCTCGTGGTGAAAATCCACTAAAATCTAGCTTTTTTAAAAAATTCATAAATTTAATGCAAAGTTGCCGATAAAAGCCTTTATAACGCCGAATGCAAGCACCGGATTAAAAAGTGGTATACAGTGAATGATAGGGCATTTAATTACCTTCAAGAAAGCATTACCATTTCATAATGAATGAACCGATACTGAAGATATACATTTCCTAAAGGTACTTTTTTCAAAATCAAAAACTAGCTTTTCCGCGATTTCTCGAAAACGGCCCCACTAAAAAAATATTTGGACTACATTTTTGGTAGCAAGGATTACAAGCAACGGGATCAAATAATTATAAAAAAAACAACAAAAAAAAACCCCAAAAAAAAGGAATTCTTCCCCTACCGGGGTTTTACTTTACCCAAATAAATGGGCTCTCCTCCAAAAAAAAAATTTATCAAAATTTAAATATTTTTAACCAACTGAGTGCTCTCCCTTAATGCGCTGGCTGCCGCCGTGGAGCCACTCGCTAATCGGCGCCACTGTGTGGTTGGTTCATTAACAAGAAAGACTTTGGTTGTTTTCTAATAATTATTGAAACGCAAATTTCAATATATAAACTAATTAAATAGTTTATTCTTTTTGCAACCTAGAACCCAGAAAATAATTTGTTTACAGTTCCAAAATTAGTTTTGCTTGTCAAATTGTTTGGGTGACGAATTTAGCTAAATCTCCCGCAAACACGGGAGATTTAAAACCAACAACCGTTTTTGGGTTAGGTGGAAGAGATCGTGCCCCCGAATGGGACGACGTTCAAGCGACTGCGCCCGGCGCGCGTTATTGAATCTATTTGAAAGCATTCTCCCACAAATGCTTGCATGTAATTCTCAAATTTTTATACTCTGTACCGAAGGTACATAGAAAAGTAAGAATCCTTCCGTCCGTTCTTTTTTTTGTCCGTACGAACAAACAGATCTCAGAGATGGTGGGCGGCAGGAGGTTTGACACATGTGGAACAAATTCTTTTTTATTCTTGCAGGCAGATCAAGTTTATTTTAAATTTTGCCACGCCCATGACCAATTTTATAGATTACTCCCATAGAATGATATTCGTATCTTCTAGAAATAGTTAGTCATTAGCAATATGTATCGATTTGCCAAAGAAATGATAAAGATCGGATGAGCGGTCCCCAAGTTATAAAAAAAAAATATAAAAAGCCCCCTCCCCCGCACCCCACCGCATTGCATTCATTAAAGAGAGAGAGAGAGAGAGAGAGAGAGAGAGAAATTTAGAGATGAGCACAGCGGCAGCGCTGCATTCAGCCTCTACACCGGGTACAGAGTATGTTACAGTCGGGCTTGACCGACTTTCTCACATGTTATTTATCACTCTGCCCATATAATTAGTGCAATAGATATTGATGCCAAATATCGCTAGTTTTTCCCTTTATGTTTAAAAGTGCGACCCCTTATGTTTTGTTTTTGTAAATCGTTAAACTATCAGCAGACTCTTACTTGTTCAGCGCTCACTGTTCAGTGGCTGTGGTTGAGCACACAACACTGATCGGTCTGAGAGCAACCCCATACCAGGCCCAAATCAGTCAATCGGTCATAAAATGCGTGCTTCTCGAAGACCAAACTGTAAAAATGTTAGTTGAAAAGGATGCAGACTCAAGAAAGCGCCAGAGTGTAGCATAAGCAGAGAACGTGTCAGTGTGAGAGAGAACAAGAGAGCCCCCATAGTTTGTCGCATACATTCATATTGTTAGCCGAGCCTAGGCTGTAAGCGCATACATACGAAGAAAATCTTTTGATTGCGTGAATTTTGCCAAACGAGCCAAGACAGACCTGAGAGAAAACAAAAAAAAAAAAAAAATGTGTGTCATAACCAAAGATAGGCAGCGATGGCAGTTAAACTTTGTTTCGGTACCTCTATTCAATGTGTTCGCGCGAAAGCGGTCCTTTCGACACAGGCACACACAAATAAAGGGGACCAATTTTTGCTATCGGCAAACTCACTTTTTGACGAGGGAGTTAAGAAACCCGACAAAATGTTTGCTGGGAGAGCAGGGGTCGTCAAAACACACACACTTATTTGGGCGTTGCGTGTGTGTGTTTAGCAGCTCATTTACCACTTGTTTGTTGTTGCAAAAGAGAGCAGTATAAGCTCGTATACTGTCGGGGTGTCAACGTCGCTGACGCATAGGGCTTTTGTATACACAGAAGATAGGAACGTGGCGGACTTTGCACTAGAGTCATCATTGCACTTGATGAATTTCTCCCCTGTATCGTTTAAAGTGTTTATTTGGTAGTCGGCGGCTTTCATCATTAAAGAGTATAGTGTCTTCATTAGTTGTTGCTTGGGAAACCTTATTCTCACACACTAAATGTGCAGCTATAATATTTGTTCTGCTTTTAACTTTGGCT
This sequence comes from Lordiphosa stackelbergi, assembly GCA_018904235.1. Classification (NCBI taxonomy): domain Eukaryota; kingdom Metazoa; phylum Arthropoda; class Insecta; order Diptera; family Drosophilidae; genus Lordiphosa; species Lordiphosa stackelbergi. The sequence goes on along the minus strand of JAEIFU010003219.1, from coordinate 3,608 downwards.
ATCGTTTATCTAATAAGTTTTATTATGAAACAGAGGAGCAATAAAATTAAGCAAAATTTACTTCTTCTTTATCTTCTGGGAAGTCTGTGTAGACTTTACTTTCGGCTTGTATCCATGGTTGTACCCAAACATTAGCAGGCAGATTGGATAAGTTGTCATCTTCGAATTTCCAAAAAAGTTGGTCATCGGATTTGAGAAAGTTATAAACAATCAGACGTTATATCAATTTAATTGAGCTAAATGGAAAAATCTGTTTAAGACACTTTCCGAAGGTAATTTAATCTTGTTTAGTTTTCTTGCCCCTTTGGCCGCTGCCCATCAGCAGGCGTATTGCCCACCGCATCAAGAATAAACCCATTAAACCAAGAACTGCCACAAAGGCAATCACATCTAGTAAATAGAACTGAAACCAGTTGAGTTCCAAGCCCGCTGAGCGCATATGTAAGGCACCCTTGTGCCTGATGACATACTCAATCCAGTAGAGGGCGCTTTTCCGTGCCTCCAGGGGTCGATCACGAAAGATGCTCGAAGCACGCTTCACATTATCTCTGATACGTGGAATTGTGTATCAACTGCAGCAGAGAATCAGTCAGAACTTCCTGGGTAATCGACTGGAAATGCAAACTGATGGCATAACCACCCAAAACGGCCTTTTTCATATTCCAATGCTGAAAATGAACACCACAAGAATTAGAATCCTGAGTAATAACAATTTAGATTTAGCTCTTACCTGATCGCAATAAATGGGCATACCCAACATGGGCACCGCATAATGGACACCCTCCTGAGTGCCAAAGAGTCCGCCGTGTGTAATGAATACTTTGACATTTCGGTGAGCCAAAATATCTCCTTGAGGCAGCCACTTACGGATCATTACATTCTTGGGCAATTGGTCAAGGCTTTCGTCTTCGAATTTCCACAACACACGCTGCTTGAGTGAGCCAAACACGCGAAGAAACATACGCAGCATATCCTCTGGCATGTCCTTGCTTTGTACATTGCTGCCCAGGCTAAAGAAAATGGCCCCCTCGGTGGCTCCATCAAGAAAACTTTGCATGTCTGGGGGTAAATCCTTGGGTGGATAGATATGCATGCCACCCACCGGTACCATGCCATCCACCGTAGGACGTGGGGTGGTCAGTGGTGCGTGACTGTTGAGCAACATGACTGAGATTTGTCTCTGCAAGTGTCTGACCTTTGGTACTTTAGCTGGAAATGGGAAATATTACAAAACTTGCCAAAAGTCTATAACTGATTTTTTTACCACTCACCCAACACAGTTCCAAAGTATTCCTGGCTTAACGCATCCATTTTGGGATAATAGTTTAACAAACGATCCAAATCTTCATAGAGTGAAACATACGAGTTGTGCAGTCTTTCCCAAAAGTTCATGCGATCCGTAAAGGGCGTAAAACCATGGGGCACAAAAGACCAAGGTGTAATTAAACCCCATCATTTCACCCAAATGCTTCTGATGGCCCAAGGTACTGGTGGTCACTACAGGTATGTCATATAAAGGCGAAAAGGAAAGAAATGCTTCTTGATAGAACTGCTGGGCCAGCAACAGATCAAACATTCCCTGAGGCTTCTTGTGGTGAATGAGAGCTTGGACTTTGGGTTGCTTCAAAGCATGTTCCGTGGTTTTCAGACCAATTATTTCCAGCATTTTCAAAAAATCATAAATGGTCAAGCGTGTCAGCTCAAACAAGTGTTGGGCACCAAAATTAAGCTTCACTGTAGAACGATAAGTAGCAGATAAGCAGAGCCGAAGAGAAACACTCACCATCATGCCAGTAATCATAGACAGGCTCTATCAGTATCTCAGTAAAATTGCTTCCCAACTGTTGCTGCTTCAGGGAAATGGCGGTGATCATGGTCACTTGATGGCCATTCTCAATGAGTTCTCTCATCAGAGCCGTGTGCATCATGTAATGGCTTTTGCCTGACAAGTGGAAAATTCTCTTGAATTTAGGGGGAAGGGAGGAAGTGCCTTGAACTTACCTGGATATGCATAAATGGCTAATATTTTGGCCGCTTCTGTGGGTCTGCCCAAAGGAGAGACTGCCATTAGGCAGCTGAGTAGTAGAAGTAGCATGGTGCTGCCTTCCTCAGACGCTCATCTAACACTAAACATTGTGCGTGGGCTCTAGTTAGTTAACAAATTTTTGTATGTAGATGAGTTTTGTTTGTTGATACTTTTAAGACTTTTTATATGGGTTTTCGTATAAACGTTAGCATTTCATTTTAAAGCTGTTTTAATTTATATGTGAAGTTCCACGAATATGCCCGGCAACTAGATTAGACGACCAAAGTTGAGCAAACTTGATCTGGGTACAGTATAATAGTCTCTGAGATCAACCTGCGTTATACAGAGAGAGAGACAGTTTTTCGCTGCTAAAAAATGGAGGAGGTGGAATTTTCCAATTCTGAAACAAACTCGATGTGGGTATACACCTACATACATGCCAAAAATTGTGGCTCTATCTGTTACCTTCTCTGAGATCGACGCGTTCCTACTACAGACAGACAGACGGACAGACGGACAAATGTAAATCGACTCGGCTGTTGATGCTGATCAAGAATATATACTTTATGGGGTCGGGAGGGTGCTTCCTTCTGGCTGTTACATACCTTTGCACAACTTCATGATCCCCTTTTTTCCCATTTTTAATGGGGAAGGGGGAGGTAAAAAAGTCACACACAGTTAAAATTCAAAATAAAGAAGATGAGTTGGATTTTAAATTGGTTTTAAATAATGTTTCTTATCCTATATTAATAGCCAAAGATTTTTGTTTAAAAATAACAACGTTAATAGGCTCATAGGATTTGTGTTTTATGATTATGTGATTGCCGATTGCGATTGGCACATTTGACAATCATTCTTGTTGAAAAGGAATCGAACGAAAAGTATTACAATTTACCGAAGGTCTGGCTACCTTTGTCTGAACATTAACATCAAATTGTCAATTGATTGAAGTTTATTGGTGCGAGTTGTTATTCTGTAAAAAGTACTAAAGCCATAGGCTATCTTAAAGTCAGCTATCAAGTTATTCAGCAGAGATTCATCAGCAATCAATTATCTGCTGAATTGGTCCAACATTTTTGCATTTAGTCGAGTTTGTCCGGCTTTACTGATCATGCGCTCGGACTCGGCTGTACTGAAGTGAAGTAATAAGTAACTTCAGTGATAAAACAGATCTTTCTAGAAACTGTTACTTCGTCACTTCGACTGTTGGGTATTTTTTCCATTCGAATGGAAGTTAAATTCGAATTGGAGCTCGTTTTCAAGAAGCACTGATGACACATAAACGTTTTAAACACTTCAAATCAAAACATACATGAAATATTACCTTTTCCGAATCAAGTCGGGAACTTATCCATATCGGAAACATATACATCAGCTTATCTGGGTGACGCTTAATTACTTTAAAATTTATTGTACTATGCTGCGAAAAGCTGCAGCTCCCAAATGCGATCTTTTCTGTGGGGCCTGAAGCGTTATGAAAAACTATCGAACACTATCGATAGTGTAGGGCTACCATCGATGGCGGCTCGATAGCGCCCAACCATCGATAGTGACGATAGTACTATCGATAGTTCTCCACCTC
>JAEIFU010003218.1:0-31491 GCA_018904235.1 Lordiphosa stackelbergi | reverse complement strand
AGAAAGTTAAATTTCAGAGACATTGTTAAAACTGTTGATAATTATTTTAATTTTAAAATTTTATACGAAAATTTGAATTAATCTGTAGGAATGACAATTAAGGATCTTTGATTATCGCTCGGTTTAGGCCCGTGTTACCTGAAAACCAGCCAAAATATTGAAGACTTCGTATCTATTTTTTCAGACGTAACTGGATCTCTTGTTGTACCCTTCCAAAATCATTAAACTATCAAATACAAAATTTTTTTCTTCTGAAGCTTACTTTGCGAAATTCTACGGCAATTTACACATAACAGGTGTGGAACCCAATTAGCACCATAATTTTTTTATTGACAGTCTGAAGTAATTAAAATACGTTGTTTTAAGCGACTGATAGTTCTAACATGCAACCCGTATTCATTGCAAAAATAAGTTAACGCTCTTTTTGCATTTAAAGTTGGTCATTTAAAGACTTAATTTACCAAACGTTCTTAGAAATTAAATTAAGGTGAACCATACCTTTTCTTGCGGTAAGCAACTGAGGTTCGGTTTACACTGCGTCCATAAACGTCACACTTAAGTGTCATACCGTCTACAGTGTAACGTACGATCAGGGGGACATCAAATTATCTGATTCTTGAGTGTAAGAATCACTTGGTTTCTGTAAATGCTGAAGTAATTTGAAATTTGCCAGTCTGGCCTTTTTCACCAAAACTTGAATAAAAAAGCCATTTCTGTCCGATTTCTGTATGTGAGGTTTTTTATGTTAAAGTAAATTGAATATTTTTACTGTCCAATCAAAAAAATTAACAATTTTGTATAGTTATGAATCTACAAGCGTTTTAATTTCGATAAATTTTGAAATTTAGCAAAATAAAATAATATTTTTTCTTTTTGGGAAGAGCCCATAGCTCTAACAGCACAGATCCCAGCTCATTTTGTCCGAGAACAAACTGTTTGGCTGAGTATTTGCTTTTAAAATTTGTTTGGAGCGTTCAAATCGATTGAAAAACAAAAAAGTTATGGAGTTTAAGTGGAGTCAACTTTTGGAAAAATCGAAAAAAACCGTTTATCGATAATATCTCGATAACGCCTCGATAGGAATTTTTTTTTTTGTTTGTCGTGATCGAGGGGTCAATTTACTTTAGAAAAGGTGGTTTACAGCTTTGGGGAAAAATGCTGTCGAGCAGTGTAATTAAGCAAAACAGGAGTGAATGTGTCGTTTTTGCAACCTCCTTTCGTTGTTTTGCGAGCAAGAGTTTTTGGAAGTACGGTGTAAGTGTTGAGCAGTTTTGTGCGAGTTCTGATTTTTCCATAACATTATTTGACTGTATCAGTTTTTATCCATTAGATTCTGCGTGTTTTTTCAAATTTTTATAAATTCGTATAAGGGGCGTATTTTTGTCAAGCAGTTAAATTTAGGGCCAAACCAAAAAAAATCACCGGGATATCAATAGCTCCAAAGATTTATACCCTTAAAATTATTCTAAAGTCGTGCAAATGTATGTAACAGTGAGAAGGAATCATTTCCGACCATATAAAGTATATATTCTTGATCAGCATCAACAGCCGAGTTGATTGCTTCTCGTTCTTTTGTTTTTATCACCTCGTTGTTAGAGAGGGTTAGAAAAAAAGGAGTTTGACATGTATGGGACAAATGCTTCTTTATCTGTGTGAAAGTTAAAGTCGGCTCTATACTTCATGAAAAAACATGTTTAACAGTGTTCCCCTTTCCCTTAGTGTGACCATCCAAAAAGTATGCAACATTTTTTAGGGGAGTAGGGGGAGGGCTGTGGTTCATTTTTGCTCATAACTTGAGAACCGTTCATCCGATCTTTATCATTTCTTCGGCAAATCGATTCATTTTGCTAATTACTAACTATCTCTAGAAGGTACAGATCCTCTATCTTTAAAACTGTAGGAGATATAACTTTTTCCAAATTGCGGGGGCGGGAGGGGGCGTGGCCAAAATTTGAAACAAACTTGATCTGCGTGCAGATAAAAGAAGCATTTGTCCCATACATGTCAAACCTCTATCTCTTTCCATCTCTGAGATCTAAGTGTTCATACAGACAGACGGACAGACGGACAAACGGACAGACGGACAAGGCTATATCGTCTCGGCTGTTGATGCTGATCAAGAATATATATACTTTATATGGTCGGAAATGATTCCTTTCTACCTGTTACATACATTTGCACGACTTTAGTATACCCTTTTACTCTACGAGTAAGTAGTAAAAAAAATTTTGATTCACAGAATAAAACATTTATAGTACATTATATTTATCATTTTACCAACAATTATAAATTGCGTTTAGGACGAAATGGGCCCAATCAGGCATTCTTGAAATTGAGTTATCGGACTCTTGGTTTTGGGGAATTTTTAAAAATTATTTTATTTTATTTTTAATTTACTAATTGTTAGACTATGATTAAGTTAAAAACTCTTGGATCAAGAAATTCGATTATAATTTAATTGGATACTAAACCAGCTATAAAATTATAGATTTTTGCCGTCGTTATATTATTCGGTAAAAAGTCGGTCCTATATTATTCGGTTTTGTGGAAATAACGAGGTATACAAATTGTTTTTTGTATAAACAAAGAGATTAAAACCGAAACGAATAACGGTTTGGGTTACCGTTACCTGTTTGGCCGATCGTTTTTTCCGGTTACGGTTATATTACGGTTGTGGAATATCGGTTCGGGTACTGGTTACGGTTATTAACCTCGTTCTGTTTCGGGTTTGGGTTTCGATTACGGTTATTAATAAAATATAATTTGACATTTCATGCGGCAAAAGTGGGGACTCATTATAAATACTACTCCTAAAAACGAACGCTCCACACTTAATTGTGTAGGTGGTACTGCTAGCAAAACTTTTGATAATATAAAAAGATCAGGAAAAATTATTCAATTTTTTTCCACGGTTCAATTTTGAACTTCGGCCAAGACACATTGGCCTTGTTCACCAGCATCGGCAAACATCATTCTTCATCAAAACGTCGATTATTTGGCTTATGTTAAACTTTTGATGAAATTTTGGAGTAGGTATGGGTTGAAGCTATCAAATTTTGGTTTTAATGCAAAAATGTTCAATCTTAATTGTCAGCTCGTTGCAGATAAACGACGAGCCATTATTTCTCGGATCAAAAACATTGCTCATAGGTGAGCATCATTCTCTAAACTTGTTGAATTTAATTCGTGAGACTATAGATTGGTCAATGCTGAGATGTTTTTATTTCAAATTAGCATTGAATCCAGATAGAGCCTTCGGTTACAGAAAAAATCAGGAATAGGTGATGCCAAATGTGAGGGCGAAGTCGTACATTTTTGAATCGACTAAACTAGCCAGCATCCAGTGTTATATCACAAACATATGTATATGGAAAGACGAGGAGGGTAAAGATTTTGGTTAGCTTCACTCACTCCTTCTCATTCGCTCACTTTTCTCTGTGGCTGTCAACAATCAAAATATTATTTTGTGGGTGGACGAAACAAAACCGTATTCCAAAAACTGTGAACCTTAAGTTTCCAAACACTAACCTTTAATAAGTTTTGAACGCAAAAACTATTTGGGTTTGCCGCCCTTCAAATACAGACGGACAACAGATTTTTATTATAGGCAAAATTGCAGTGGAAAAGGAAGCTTAAAATTCACATTTTAATATAACAAACAAGAAAGTTTTTCTACAAAAACTTAGGATCAAAAATCCCTCTCAAATCGTGCCGTTACCCAAATGAAATGCAAACCTTAAAAAAAGCAACTCAAAGATGCACACAGCAAGCGAAGTTCGAGGTCATTGCATTACATACACAACAAATGAATTGCAAGGCGCTCCACTTCACTTCAAATCTCTCTCTCTCTCCCTTCGTGCTCCTCCACTTACTTATATGAATGAGCCTGGTTGGGGGCAGAGAGAGGTCTAACAAAAAAGTTCCCAGCTCAACATTGCAAATAAAATAAATGAAAATGACTAAAAAAGTGAAATCCCCAATGCAGTTGGTTGTTTTTGTTGGTTTGTTTGGGGGAGTTTATGTGGCATAAAAGAAAGAAAATCGAGAAATATGCATGGCAGCAAAAAAGAAGGCACGACAGCAAAAACACAACAAAAACAACAACAAAGCAAGATTGATGATCTCGTTCAAGGATATTATACGGGGGCAAAAACTTGAAAAGTATTTACGAGGGCAGTTTGATAAGTGAGTACTACACCCAGAGAAATCTAGCAAGAATCGGAGACACAGAAATCGGCTTCAATTTAGATTTTTTCTTCTTGATTTTTTAGGGCGAAAACTGCTTGCAAAGGAGAAGACAATTAATCTTGACTTCAAACGTCTCAGAAATTCGTGCTCGATTTCAGTATTTTCGGCTTGGATTCAAGAATATTCCGTCTTACCGTACTTTTGATATCAAAACTGCTTGACATCAAGCACGATTGGCTTGGTTTTTTCTCTGAGTGTACTGGCAAATAATTTGACAAATTTTTAGAAAAGTATGTTGAAAATTTAGCTAAATTGCCAAGATTGCATATATTATGGTACCATTCACTAATAATTTGATCAAATATGGCTGAGAAGTTCGCCAATTTAGCCAATTTGCACAAATTTTCAACAAAATTTCAAAAAATTTGTCAAATTATTTGCCTGTGTGAACTTAGCTTAAGTAGACTACCGTAAAATTTTTAAAATTATTTAAAATTAAGACAGAATAAGGAACAAGGGTTCGGCTAAGGTGAAAGATGACTGCAAATAGCTTTCGGTATTGGAACGAGTTTTGTTCTCTTAATTTCCATGACAGTTCACACGCCATAGCTTTAAAACTAAGACAAAAAGGTGAACCAAACACGAATTTTAAATTGGAACAACCATTGCCACATTATCATTATTGCATGCATCGGTTAATGCCTGGCCCAATCCTCTCCCCTGTCCCATCATACTTAATGACTAAGCGAAGTGGTTGGCTATGCAGCTACTGCTTAACGATCGGTTCCCGAAGTTGATTGTTTTAAACGAACTTTGCGTAGGCGTAGCACAAAAAAAAAAAAAAAAGTGAACAAGGGAGTCGTGTCTGGGGGTCTGGTCAGTTCAGCACTTCAAACCAACTCACTGACTCACTTAATGACGATGTCGACTACTGGCCAACGGAGCGTGCCCCGCCAAAACGGCAACCGTTCCCCACTCTTCCACCAGATGCGGGTCGGGTTAATGACGCATGCCTGCAAATTTTGCATTCAATTTTTTGTAGTTCTCCTTTTGTCTGGAACAGACAAAAGCGCAGGCCATAAAAACAGAACAGAGTTGGCAGCATTTTATGAATTTTGATGAATGTAAAAAGTGCAAGTTATTTGTATGGAAGAAGCTCCATAATTACACACTACTAAAACAACTAAAGTCCCTTCCTCTTTTAACGAAAGAAATATGGGTCGTTGTCACTTACAACTTGTTTTGTTTATTTCATGGATTTTTTGCTTTGTGTCGCACATTTGTGGTTGTTTTTCTTGCGCTCGCGTATGTCATGGTCAAGGGCATACGTTGAGCTGGGTCACTTGGAAATGGGAGGGGTCAGCCAAGTATTTTATAGTAGAGCAAAAGGAGACAAAAGCTAATAAACTTCTTTTGATACCACACAGTTTTCTTAAATTGTATTAAGGCATAGCATTTCGACCGCGACTTTGTTAGCGGCTTTCATTTATATTTCCCAGCTTGATTGTCGGCCCTTAATGTAATGTAAAAGTGGCTTTACAGACCCAAAGGGCCAAGCCAAGCTTCTCTCAATCGCTTGGCGTGTGTGCTTATAATTTTTCGCACAAAAGAAAGGGACCTCAGAACGCCGAATCCGAACGGCAAAGTTTAAGAAGCTTTTTAATGGCTAGATAACTTCCCAGAAAAAAAATCTTTTTATTAGCACAGCAGATCGACACACTAACCGCTGGGCTACACTCGGCCCTTAATGTCATATTTCCTTAACAAAACTGGCAAAAGGTTTCCCTTTAAGGTCACATTCTGGACAATTAGGTAAAAAATTACCTTGAAAGTTTATTTTTAGGCAATTTTTTGATTTAGGAGCTGCTTAACCTTAATTCTAGGTTTCTTTTTTTTGAGTGTGGTTGCTTAATTGAAAATGTTAGTGAATATAAGTACCTGGTAGTACTGCTAACGCCGAATATGACTTTCGAAAAGCACGTATTACAACGACTCCACGACTCCAAGGTACCAATAAATACCACATGGAATGCCTTTTTTTTGCAAAGAAGGCCACAGCGAGAGCAGTAATGTGCTATGCAGCCCCGGTTTGGGACACTTGTAGCTAGACGACGCACTATGGTCCCAAATCCCAAAAAGCTGGCCAAAAGTCGAAAAAAAAAATATTTGTTTTATGTACTTTTAATTATTGGAATATTTGTAGTGGTACATCTAGTTTGTATTCTGACTGTTAATAAGGAGGAAGTGTCCCCACCTGGCTCAGGCTTGAACTCCGTTCGTGAGCGTCGATCGTGCCTCATCGTTTACTCGTTAAGCATCGAAAATAACATAACGTTTGGAAGCGTATAGAATCGCGAAAAATTAACCGATTTGGATTCTGAAAAATGGATTCTACTCTAGGAAGTAAGTACAATTTAAAGGTATTGCTCAAAATTATTATTAACAATGCATAAAATAGTGAATCGTTAATAAAAGTAGAGGTTTTTTCTTGGTCACATTCTAAAAAGTCGTGTTAGAACAAGCCATAAGTCAAAACTCCCATCAGATCCCACTCTCAAACAAATAAGAAATTGTTGTTTAGACAATTCTTTAAAACATATCCAAAAATTAGCTGCAGATAGCTGCATATTTAGTCTCGGTGATGATTTTTGTGCCACATTTGTCGTTACATAATATATATACACTGCTCGACAGCACTCTCCCCCAATTCACCAAACCAACTTTTTCTAAAGTATTTTGGTCCGCTGAGCACGAAAATCGATATGAAAAAAAAATCTGTCAAATAGTTATCGAGATATCATCGATAAACGCGTTTTTCGACGATACAGCCAAATCAAATACGTTTTGAAAGAAATTGTATTGATTCCGCCATTTTGTTTTCTAAATTTTGACTTCGGATTCGTGATCAGCGACCCCAAAACCCCCGAGTAAAGACTTTCAGCCAAATAAAATATGTTTTTGAAGAAATTGTCCGCCATATTGGTTCCGCCATTTTGTTTTTCTAAATTTTGACATCAGATTCGAGATCAGCGACCCTAAAGACCCCCGAGTAAAGACTTTCAGCAAAATCAAATACGTTTTTCGACTTTTGGCCGTCTTTTTCGGATTTGGGACCACTGTGCGACGTGGAAAGACTTGTACCCACTTTCCTGAAAAGGATTTTCAAATGGCCAAGGAACACGCCACACTACGCCATTTACCTTGAAACCGGCCTAGCTCCGTTGAAAATTTATAAATTTATTTCTCTTAGATAAGAAAAGTCAAGAGCCTCAGCCCTCATAGACTTCCAAAAATTGTAGCAATGCATCTCTTGCATAGTAGATCGCAATTCTTTGATATCAAGTTGGCGTACAAATATCTTTGGAAGACCTAAACTTTTGAAATGAACTGCACAAACAGATACTGGAAGGCCTGGCAGTAGCAGCACGAACGAGATTTATAGATCAGACAAGAAGCAGTGAAACCCGAGCGTACTACAGGAGCTTGAAATATGACATGGGAGTTCAAAACTGTTTCTCTGACACTCTCGGCTCACAGGCAATATCCGTGATATTCAAAGCGAGAACAGAGGTGTTGCATATCAACTATAGGCCATACAGTACGGCAGTTAATACAGAGTGCAGCATGTGTAACCTACATGAAAGGGAAGACACTTTCCATTTTATAGCAGTATGTCCGGTGCTTAAAGAAATCAGGCAAGCACACTGGGGAACCCAATTAATAGGCATGGAAAAATTCGAGAAAATACAGAACGGAGAAAATTGGGTTGTGTTAGCAAACTACCTCAAGGAAGCCCTTCAATATAGGCATCAAATCATTATTGAAGATTTTTAATATAATATATATAAAAAGAAAAGAAAAATAATCCTAAGTTTTATATTACATTACATTAGATTTAGTCAATTAATTTTGTAGCTGGCTGACGGCATCTCTTGTCAATCGCTAAATATGGCACAAAACTATAAAGATTGTGGATTTCACTACAGCTTCAGCACTGTTTGCCCATAATTGGGAATGTATAGAGTCTTTCCCAAAAATTAAAGAGACAATATTTTTGAACAAAAAACTTCGACATAAGTACCGTTTCGTTGAACCAATAATTACGAACTAAGTATCAAAACGAAATTATAATTGAATTCAAATTGGCTTTTTCCTACTTACCTTTCCTACCTACTTTTTGTTAGGTTTTAAATTTGAATAGTTTGTCAAATTTCTTGAAATTTCATGCACGATTTTGCAAAAATGCTTTTAAGCTTTCACTTCCCAGCAGACCAAACGCTCGCAAACGATATCGCAAATGAGTGAACTGCGATACTTAACCCGAAAAAACTCTCGCAATCGGATCAAAAAGATAGAAATATGATTCATATGTCGTTCAGTTTGTGGCAGTAAAAGTCTCGTTTACGATAGTCGCAAGAAATATGTTAACGAGCGTTTTGCGATACTTTTGTAATATTTCTAGCGAGCCGAATACAAGATTTACTGAATTATTTACTCCCTCTCTCTTTCTATTTCATTGTTTGTTTTGCACGGTACTCCACCTTTTATCGCAAAGCTCTCTCAGGAAAGCTCGTGTGCGAGTGCTTTGCGATAAAAAAATTTGACTTACGTTCTTTGCTCACATGCGAGCTCGTTTGTGAGAATTTTGCGATAGTCTCGCAAAATGCTCGCTTGCTGGTCTGCTGGGTTCTCACACTCGCTTATTTGCCAGCTTACAATAATTCAGCTTTTGCTGACAGGACTATCTCATACTTATTGCATTATGCATTCAACTCATACCTAATTTTTGTGAGTGTGTGTCGTTCCCTCTCTCTTCTCATAGTGCAATGTTGCCTGCTCATTTATTTGGCGTTTTCACCCACTTCGCGGACAAATTTTCCAAATTTTCTTTCTTAGTGCGCACCTGCATTACTATACGAAAGTCTATCGCCAAATCTTAGATCTCTATGATAAGCAGTTTTGGCTGTGGGTTGATAATATGTCAGTATGTCACTTAGTCGAGCCTACAGATTTATAAGTATAGATTTCAGTTAATAATACTTACTATGATAATTATGCATATTTTGCTATTCCCTTTCGTTGACATTGTTTATGTATCGCAGTGAATTACAAATTTCTTGTGAAGGATCAAAAACTGTACTGATTGAAACAAAATAAAATATGAACATCCCCAGAAGATGTTGGAATTCTTATGGATCATCTTATAATGGTGTAAGATGTTAAATGTGGCTCAGTGTGAATAGCCTGAAGCAGGGTTCCCCCAAGCAGAGAGCGCGAGAAAACAAGTCCGTGTCTCTCTCTAACACACAATGAAGGTTCACTTCGGCAAGCATTCGGTAAGAATTGGCAAGTAAGTTCTTGCCCCCGGGGCTATCGTTGGGGAACTCTGGCCTAAAGTATGCACACTACACAATAGTTATTATTCAGGACAAAAAATAGGAACATTCAACTCCACATGAGCAAACGCTGTGCCAAAAACAGTGGAATTCTCATTTGCTGTTGCATCTTCTAATTTCAATCATCCATAAAACAAAATGTAATCGATTTCATTTGATTATGAATATAAATATAATTTTAATTAGTAATTTTTTCACCTTCAGACTAAAAATTAAATAACGTTTGAAAATCCATCACAGACATTTGTAATAATTTGATAGCAATTTGGATTATACTAGAAGTAAGTTCCGAATCCAGTTCTAAAATTAGTTTCTGATCAAAACTGGACTTTTTGGCCTTTGGACTATCTTCTATTTCTATTTCGACAATATCGATCATAATCATCTTAATCTTCTTCCGGTATACTGGGCAATCGGTTTACATAGACAGCATCTCCGGTCTGTGAACGTATGACCCTATGCTGTTGCACCTGCTGGCGCAGGTCCGGATACATAGGATCGTGCATCCTACCCAGCAATTGTCCGGCTTGCTCTGCATGATTCCGTAAGCGTATAGTCAACATATTACGTAAGTCCACCACTGACTTATCCAACTGCTGAAAACGTTCGGCCAGAAAATTCAGACGTTCCCTCACATTCTCTATATTCATTCTGGTGGCGTCAATGCTGAGACGAGGCATACTATACACCAGCTGACCATCTCCTGCTTCTTCTTCTGATACGTTTAGCGAGTTGGAATCTTGTGATGGATCCATTATTGTATACCTAATTTTTGTTTTGTTTACCAAATAATTCTGTTCTAGCTCCAACAAAGGGTGATGATTTTCTGAGAAGCAAAAACTGAACTCTGACAAGGCATACATAGAAACGCCTTGCTAGATGGAAAGTGTTATGGATCAGCAGAGACATCATCATCATTCGGGTAATTAAAATTAATTTTCGCCAGCTCAACTCGGTCACAGATCTAGTTTGGCCAGGTACCAGTTCGTAAATGATAAATGGTGTCTGGTTAGCATAGCGCCAAAAGAGAAACAAGTTCAGGCTGAAGCAGATGCAGCCTCTCCTTCTGGTCGTGGACAACGTGTTGTATTTCAATTAGAGCACAAGTCGTCCTCAGTTGCAATTAGCAACAAAGTATCTGCCAATGTATGTTTTGGCCATTATCATTTAAATTTATGTTATGGGTTCTACACAACATCTATTGGCTACCTCCAGTGCAGGAGCTTGGTGCATTTTTGCCAGCCTCTTTTTCCAAAGCTAAACATAAAAATGTACCGAGGGACAAATTGTTCGATTAACGGCCTCCAGCGAACGGTAGAGAAGAGTTGCTATCGTGTGTGTGTTTTTGTATGTACATTGTACAAATTACAGGTCTATGGAAAAAAATATGTGCTAAGCTAAGAAAGAATGGCTTGGAATGTAGGAGATTAGCGTTCAATTTGCTTTGGATTGCAAAATGGAAATTGCACATAATGAGCAGGGGAACCACATTATGGAAATTTCAATTTGTCTCATCGAAAGCAAAAAGTTATTTGAGGAACGAAAGTGGCATGCTTTAATAGTTTGAAATCATTCCTCAACAAAGCAACTGCCAAAACAAAAAACTTTGTATAAATATAACTTACAAAACAAAGGCCTTTGGTGTCAAAAGTTTTGTGAGTTATTTTTATTTTTTTTTTTGGCAGTTCCTCCTTGTTGAGGTGTATAATAAGAAATAACGAAAAATAATTTTATTTTATTTTTATAATAATGTAGTGTTTTATTATAATAACATGTAAACGGCTGTTTTTCTCAGTTTTCGGGCTATTATTTGCACACTATTTACACGGGGTTCTATATACACAAGGTTACTATTGCCAATACTGTTTTCTTCTGTCCATTACATTTAAAACAGAGATCCCAGCCATAGCCCCTGGGGGTGAACGCATTCGGTAATACGCTTGCCGAAGTCTTTTCTCACTGAAAGTTTGAAAGTCAGACGCCGGTAAGTAGCTGATTTTCAGCTGATAAATTCAAATGTACACCTTCAAGCGCACGATGCGTTTGCCGCATGGGGGGGTTTTGTTCATTGCTTAAAAGTGAGTAGAATTTTTTTGAATGACAAAGCATCAACATCACTTTAAAACAAATGCTCCCAGGGGAACAAGACTATATTTTTAAGAAATTATCAGGTTTTTATGTGTTGACAGCTCTAAAACAAACGATAGACAACGATAAGAGCTTTCCCCATGAGAAATTTTGAATACGAATCTTATATATTTCTCTTTTCCATTTTATTAGCCCCAAAGATGTCGCAAATTTTAGAAAATAAATTATTTTTAACAAATCTAAGTCCATCGATTTTTTCGAAGATTCCAAACTAATTCAAAATTGATCAAAGAATGATAAGCAGGTCTGTTCTCAATTCCACTTCGGTTTTCGTATAAACCAGGGGTGCCCAGAATCAGCTTACGCACAAGTGGATAGCAATAAAAATGAAGACAGTATATCTTAAGCAACAACAACCGAAAGAAATAGAAACGCGTTTTTGGTTTTTTTTTCTGTGTGAGCGTTTGGCTCGTGTCGACGCCATGCGAGGGCTGCCAAATCGTTAATCTACGCTGATGACGCACATGATACACCTAACAAGGTATGGACAGCAGCCTAGCATTGTTAGCTGATAGCTGTCGCGGTTGTATGGGTGCGACTGAAACCTTTCAGTTTGAGACGAAGACGGTTCGAGTTTGAGACGAAGACGGTTGCAGTTGCAAACTGAAATTGGTCCGACCGAGCAAAGGTGCTGTCTAGACATTAAATGGTCGTTGATCAAAGGCAAGCCAGCGACTGAAAAGCTTTGTGCTTGCTTCTCCTCAGCTTCGGCATGCGTTCGGCTCGAAATGTATTCGCCCCTGGAACGATGTTATGGGTCGCCTTTTTCCCGTCAAATCTGGCTTTTTTACGTCCAAGTTACTGAGATATTCGAAACAGTGGGCACCGGGAATTCTGGCTTTTTCCTTTATTAATATGGCTTTTTCAGATTTTTTATGTTCTTGCCATTCCACGCTATTTATTATATTTCTTGATTGTTTTATATTGTATAAAAACCCGCCGCGACTACGTCCGCTTGTCAGTTGTATAAATTTTGGTGAAATGGTGAAGCGTAAAGTGTGTACATTACAAATCTTTGTTTGTTATAGACAACCATGAAGAAAATTTTGCAAATAACCCGCCCGGTTTCCACCGGTTTGCCACTAAAATCCCACTCACTTCCGCCCACCCCCACCCACTTCATCAATTTGCTACCCCATACTTTACTTGCCACCCTTGCCACCACTTCCGCCCATCCCTCATCCTACCCACATCTGCATCACTTCCAACCACTTCTAGTGGGCATCGGCAATTATTTAAATCAAACTGAAAACACAAATAGATCTTTGACCATACAAACCGGAATTTCAAGTCAATCCGGGAATTTCCGGGAATTTTTACCTTGGGGGCTGATTTTTGACATTCAAATTTTCCTGTAACTGAGTACGCATACACATAACTGAACGAAGGTCTATGCCAAATAAACCTGTGGTATAAGCCGTTTGGCTCTGCGTTGATAATATGTCAGTCAGGCGTACAGATTTATATATAGATTTAATAAGATTATTTTTCAACATGTGTTTTGCTGTTTGGTGAAATAAAAATTTTGACATTATGTTTTGCAGGGTGAGAGTCTCTTCATGTATCATTATTATTTTGTTGTGTGTGACTTTGATTATTTTTTTAATTGCATTTTCCTCAGGCTCACTAGAGATCCCAAAAGTATGTGATACCAGATGACCCAATCAGGTTGGCGGGTAATCGTATAAAACAATGGGAAGAGCTTAAATTGCATTTTGCTTTAGCATGGCAAATAAAGTCTTAAATCTCTACAGATTTTGCGGACGGTTGGTTTGTAATTCTTTCGAAAACATCTTCAATTTGCCACAAAACTTTTAAGAGCTCCATTTTCTTATTCAAAAATCTTGGGCTCACATGTATATCTCGATAAAAAATGTCTCATTTTCTAGATATGAGTAAATGTACCGTTTAAATGATTTTGTTTGAGTTTTTGATTGTGAATGAATTCAAATTAGAGGTCATATTTATTTTTTATTTTCATAATTTAAAAATTTAAAGAATATTTTGTCGGGCCTTAGTCCTCTGGCTTTCGCAATTGCAGATCGGCGACACCATCGATGAGGGCGCCACCTGAGGTGGTTGTTTAGTTATCTTTATAGCTAACTTTATTAAATAATAATATTATAACTAAATACGTAAACTGATTATGATCGAAGCGACACTGACAGAATTACATGAGGAGAGACTCCTCGTCAGCGATGGAGTTGAAAACTTCATCTCGAAGGCGCGTGCGATGAATATCGACGGAGTGGCTGCAGCTATCGCGTGAGGGAACTCATCGGGAATGCCACGGTTGGGTGGCGGTCTTAGTTCATCCGGCTCCCAATCACAGATCCCGGTTTACCCATTAGTTCACACATCAATAGCAACGATCCGGTACTACCCTGTTTATGCTGTTTATGTATCTTACATCTCTAACTAACTCTCACTTACAAAAACGCCGTCTCTAAAAGCCAGACATAAACCTAATCATGTTTACTCTTAACTAAGTAAGTTAAGACTAATTAATTATTCATCCTATCCAAAAAAATAATCTTATCATTTCCAAAATTTAATTTTACTTGTCAAAACTGTTTGGGTGGTGAATTTTGCTAAATATCCTAAAAAAAAACACGGCAGGTTTAAAAACTAACAAAAAGAAATTTCTGTGGCACCTAAGAATTTGAGTTTGGTAGTAATTTGGCAGGAAGAGGTTTCTGAGGCACCTTCTGTGAAAGCCTTCGCTAGAAAATAAAGAGAGGAGAGTACGCATGTGAATTTGTTGTTGCTCTACATAGCCATAAGAACTGCGTGAAGGCTATACGCGCCAGCTATCCCTTTACGTAAAACAACAAAAAGTGCGCGGCATGTGGAATGGGAACCCCTGTTCTACTATGTTAATTAAATTATATAGAAGGTGACACTCATACATTCTTACTTACCCTCCCAACTTCCACCAGTTATTTACACCCCCATTCCAAAGATGAACTTGCACATCTGAAAGCCCAAGCTAATCAAATTCCCTCCAAAAGCAAAGTCTCCTCCCTCTACACCTCATCTTCTAGGTGGAACTGCTCTTTTAATAATTGAAAATGTTTTTAATTAATATGCTTCAATATGTCGAGTGGCAACAGCAGCAACCAAAGTCAACCCCTGAATGGGACACACAAAATCAACTCGCCCCCATCCTTCCATGGAGTCGGTGGAGGCGCTTCGACTCTTATTGTTGTTTCCATGCATAAGCCTACGGGCTAAATTTCAATATTTCATATGCACAATAAGAATGCTTCATTGAAGCATGCAACAAAATAAATAAATGTCCCTTTACTCCCCACCTTACCAAACATTTCAATGCTTAAAGCTATTCATATTCACATGCTGAAAAGCAAAATTCAATGCTTGGGCTATTTATAGAATTTTTGATGTTGAGTCTTTTATTAGCTGGCTGGCACACAGCAATCACCTCCCATATTGTCTAGTGGTTAGGATACCCGGCTCTCACCCGGGAGGCCCGGGTTCAATTCCCGGTATGGGAAATGGTTGAAATCTTTTTTTTTTTTTTTATTTCATACAAATATAATTTTCAGTATCTATCAATCAATTTTTGCCTTTCTGTGGGGTATAATTACTTCATTCTCCCGGCAGATGTATGTACTTATACATATGTGCACTTATCAGGCATGCATCAATGTCCATTTTGTTTGCTGTTTGGTCAGGCATCTGTCTGCAAGTTATCCACTCGCTGTCAACTGATGAATGCCACGGACTGCTGACAGGCAGGCGGCATTTGGTCATTGATTGTTGTTATGAGTCGGCACTTTAAAAATGCAGCCATTTATCAAGTTTTTGACTGGGAATTATACAAATTTACCTATGCCCAGCCCATTCGCCCCACTCGATTCAACCGCAAACTTCATTTACAAAATGGCCATTCATTTCCATTTCCCTGAAATTTTATTTAAAAATGCAAAAGTCTCTCTCTCTGCCGGTCGTTTGTTTTTGTATATTGCACCTGAATGTTCTGTTCTGTTGTTGTATATTCTGTGCATTAAAAATTGCCAATCGTCTGTGTGCGGTTGAATTGCTGACAACAGCCCCAAACACCCCAAACCCTCCCCATTCGTATGCCACCCATTGATTGTGTAAGGCTGCATCTGACATGGGACCATCCGACTTCATTAGGCTTTTTTTAGGCTTTTTGCTGGACAAGCGGGAAAGGCGCCGGCCAATACCCCAAAAGCAGCTGCCTGATGTCAAAAGAGGAACACCCTGACCCTTACCTGGGCGCACCTTTTATCAAAACACTGAGAAAAATGTGGAACATTTACAAATTTTTGAAATTTTCCGATGGAAAAAGGTTACGTTTTGATGTGGTTAAGCGACAAATGTTATTGTGAATTCGCAGCTGCCCACCGCTGTACTATGTAGAATGTCTATCTCTGACCTTAAAAAATTTGTACATATCGTAAATCGTTATGTGAATATCGCATGAAAGTTAAAATAGAGAAATCAAATCCAAAGAGTCCGTCTTTAAAATTGTGTTTTACTTGAAACTTTTCTTTTTATTAAAAAGGTAATTGTTATTGAATATTAGGGAACTTTTATTGAAAGGTGTCTTAAGCTAGGCTGCAAACCAGCTCAAGTTTGATGAAAAGTCTTTCAAATATTTAACCTAAAAAAAAAAGCCCCAATGTGCCTCCCCTTCCAAAACTTAAGGTCCTGACACTTTTGAAAGCCTTTTTGGTGGGCATATGAATAATAACAACAAAGAATGCGGTTCATTCGATATCATTAGATTTACATAGCTTGATAATCTGGACGCGCGCTCCGTCTCAAACATTTGTCTAAATTTTGACAGAAAGTATGAACCCACATTTAAACCAAAACCTAAGGTGTGATAAGTACTGGAGCCGGACCACAAACAGAGCACTTTTTACAACGAGTTCGAATCTCCGGATCAAAATTATACAGGTTTTGTCTTGATATTTTTTCCAGTCGTTGGGTAAACTCTCACTTTTATCACGTTCAAGAAGAAAAAATTTTAAATAAAATGCTTAGAGGCGGATTTATTTTGGAAAGCATCTATCAAATCTTTACTGGCGGATCTAGGAATTGGGGGGAGGGGAAAACACTCAAGATCACTCCAGATTGTTCGGATCTTATTGTGCTTTAGAATAAGTAGATTTTAGTCCTAGGATATTATACAAAAAGATTTTGTGCGGTGAAATGCGTCACCGGATCATCTGATACAAAAATGTCGATATGTAACAAAGAACTTGTTTTTTTAATTTTTTTGCTAATTGTTTTTTGACAATTTTTGGCTTACCTGTAGAGTTCAACTGCATTATCATTTTCAGGTTCATAAAGCAGACCAGTAGCAAAATACAAATTGCTGTATGTTTAAGTATCTTTGATAACTTTTTTTAATTTGAAATGATTTTATAATTACAGCCAAAATATTGAATTTCGCCCTTAATTTTCATCATAATTTTCAAACAATTTTTTGCTGAAAATAAAATGCAACACATATTTAGTATGTAAATTAACTGCGTCTCCATTTTTATCAAAAAGCGAAATTAGAATATTAAAATCTTAGATTGAGCACAACTGCCTTTTACCGCCTAAAAAATGTTTAAAATGCTGGAGCAGACTGAGTGATAGTAAAAAAGCTTGATTTATAAAATTATTTTCGATGACTGTTTTTGTAGTGAAAAAATCAACAAGAATTAACAAAAGTTGAGATTTTATTTCACAAACTTACTCCTACACACAAAACATAGAAAGGCTCTGTCGAAACGAGAAGGGTGAATTGCTACATAACGACCCTAAAAAAGAGCAATATTTCAAATAATTTTTCAAATCCAGATTTCACAAGCGGTTTCCGTAAACACAGAGAGAACCGCTCATCCGGTTTCTATCGTTTCTTCGGCAAATCGATACATACGGGGTGTCCTAGAAATCTCTAGAGATTTTCGTATAAACGATTGCACTTCGAACTAAACTGGGACTGCTTTTATTTGCAAAGTGCCAAGAATCAGTCCGCCTACTAGATTATGTGAAAGGAAAACTGTACGCATCAAATCAACTTGGCTTTGAGCAGGCGGTTTCAAATCGCTCGACTTTTGTCATCTTATCTAGTAGCCCGAGCATATTTGAGACCCTAAACATTTAAATTCAAACAGCTTTAATATGAAATGCTAACGTTTATACGAAAACCTCTAGAGATTTCTGGAACACACCCGATAATGCTAATTTGTATCGTATTCGTATTTGATTTGTATTTTAATCGACTCGTCTGTTAATGCTGATCAAGAATATATCCAGAAGCAGCATTGTATTGCCGGATTGGATAATCTATTGTTAATCAAGCGTTATTCTGCAGCAATTTTAATGGAAAACATTGAATTTTTCTTCTTTTGTTTTTTTGTTTGTTTTCTTTGGACAGAATTTGGATTATTTACATGGGTAATAAAAGTTTTATAGCGCGGGGAACAAAATTTAACAGAAATTTGATTAATTGTTCATTTTTAGGGAAAATCAAACCGAAAAAAATTTAATCTACAAAAAAAATTATATTATATATATTATGAAATTATATATAGAAAACTATGTCTTCCATATTGAAATAAATTGTGAAATGTATAAAAAATATGCTCTTTCTGAGAAAAAAAATTCGGATCAAATACATATTGGCCCTCGCGGAGAAAAATACAACCTTTTTTGGGTATTTTTATATATGTATAGTACTTGCAAAATAATAGCAATAATAAAAAAAAAAAATTGGGAGGCCGAGTTGATATGGAATGTCCCGTATATACTTTATAGGGTCGGGAATTTTTCTTTCCCTCTTACATACATTTGCACAACGTCATGATCACGCTTTTACCTTGGGTAAAGGGTATAAAAACGTCGTTCACGTCACTTGGACCATGTTTGTACATCAATTTGGTTAGCTTTATGAAAGTGGAAATGCTATTGCATCTAAGCTTTGTGGTTTAGTTGTAATTTTTTCTTGTTTCAAGTAACAATTCAATCACATGGGCGTCGTGAGCACCGGCTGATGATATCTGAAGTTCTGGAGTCTAAAGAGTCCTACTGAGTGTCAAATTGCAGCATTGAGGGTGAATAAATAAAATTAGGGAAAATGTTTTTTCACTTTCACATTAGCGGTTAATCAAAATTAATTCAAATATTCCACCGGATTTTCAACGATCGGTCGTAATATTTCAACCCATATTCCAACGTTCTTCGTTTGTAGATAACTTTCACTGCTGATGCCTATTTAAAACAATCGAAATACATATTTGCATCTTTTTCTAAAATTTTTGATTAATAGAAATATTTTGCTCTTTGCATATATTGGGTGAATTAAGATATTTGGGCTCTGAGGGAAGGCTTCAGCCCCTATAATCCCCCCCCCCCTGGATCCGCTACTGTTCTTTATTTAACTAAACTCAAATGAGAATTTCTCAATTTTTCGACCGTAATTTGCAAATTTCGCAATATATTTTGGACTATCTAAACATCTTTCGTAAATACTTATAATAAAATTTGGCAAATTTCGTGGTTTTTTTTGTCTACACTTCTTGTATATGCTTTTTTTAATTGCCATTGACAAAAAAGTCAGCTTCCCACCTTGATTATGTTCGCAATTTCGCTGAGAACAATGTTAAAAATTAGCATTTGGAAGATTCTGAAACCAATATTGATTCCACTTACCATGAATTGCATGTGATATTTTTAGCACTTTTGCTATCGCCAAAAAAGTTACAACCTTAACTTAGCTCTGAGGGGAAATCTTCCCGAGCAAGCGTCCAACCTTGCCCCAAAGTTTCATCACAATCGAAAATTTGGCAAATTTCGCGGTATTTTGGCTTAGGTTTGCTTTGATGCTCATGTGAAATTTCTATTTATGTTATATTCTGTGGCGAAGGAAAATTTTCTGTCGATCTGAGTACTTGGCTTAACACTACCGAAATTAGGCCCGTTCGTTGACAAAAGTAAAGTAGCCCAGATGTTTTTTAAACCGTGAACCGTAAACCGTGTCATATTATGAAACTTTTGTGCTCACCTTAGGATGCTGGGCATGTTTAAAAAATTTTGTGCTCGCAAAGTAAACGCAGAAAAAATTTAATGTGTTTATTCATTCTTCTTTTTGTTGGTTCAAAATTAATTAATTTTATGTTAAATCAATTTTTTTCTATTTTCCTTTTTTAAATTTACCTTCCTTCTTTGGGTATCGAGAGCTCAGGACTCATCGACAGTCGCCCTCACGTGAATCGCAGTAAGATTCACCGTTGTTTTTTATTATTTTTATTTTTTTTACATTAAGGTGATTATTTAGAATGACTTTCAGAACCAATATCCAAAGAACTGTTTCCAGACCCAAAACCGAACCTTACCTCCCAAATCTGGACCGCCTTCTGCTTGAAAAAATGATAGGTTCAAAGAATTTCTTTAGTCAGTATTTTTTCAGAACTTTATGTTTTTTTTTCTTTTATCACATTTGGACCGGATTAATGCACGCCAGTTGATTCTGTTTCATGCGAGTTGGCACCAGTTGTTCACACCAAGCTTTGCATGGTCTTCCCATCTCAGTTTCGGTCTTCTCTTCTTGACTTTTTTTTTAAATTCGTTCGCCTTACTATCGTTCGCCTGTTTTACTGAAGCTTGTTTAAGTAGAAGTAAAAATAAAACTTTTCGTACGTTTATGAGTAAATTTTTTTTCCGTGTGCTAGCACTCCTGCAACCCTTTTGGTTGGTGCATTTAAGGCCTCAGCTTCAGCTACAGCTCAGGCTGCAGCTCCGGTCTGTTGCATTTTTTCGGCAATGCAAGTGGCTGAAGGTGGAGAAGGGAGAGCAGGGACAGTGGGTGGGGGTGGGCTTATGTGCCGGGCCCATTTGCATTTTTTATGTTTACACTCCATACATATATATATATTGGTATGTATATAATTGTAAATGTGGGGCTGTTCTATCCATCTCACTTCCTCACATATAATTCGGTGGCGCTGTTGCCTGCCTTTTCTGGAGCTATAAAAATAAAAATCGATAAAAACAAAATCTGAAATGCACTTTACTGTTGGCATTGTTTTTTTTAATGCTTTATGCTATATGCGAATGCATTTTTTCGTTCCTATATAGGAGCGGGAGACATATGGTACATATGGCAGCGTTATCACAGCCCATACAGGATCTGGTAGTTGAACCTGGATATTTTATATATTGGAAAGGACATGCACTTGCATTTTAAGTAATTTAATTTAAGCTCTGCTATGCGATGCAAACAATTTAGCTCAATTAACTGGAAATGAAAAATATATTTTACACAAAATGCAGAAAATTTTATTATCAAAGTAAGAGTACGATAAAGGATGGTTTCTGACAGAGTTTAATTATATTGCCAAGTGAATTTATCAGGCTTCTTTTGAAAAAAAGCTTGGGGAAGGAATGGTATCTTTATTCTTGCGAAAATTCGTAGTTTTTGTTTTGTTTTGTAGCTATGGGCTGAAGGCAGCTGAGTACTGAGGGCATTCGAATTTTCCTTCAACTGTGAAACTGCAGGGAACTTTTCTACATGCTGTATGTAGAAATGATTAAACTAAATGAGGCATGAAAAGCTAGAACACACTAAACACGGCGTGCAGAAAAGCAACACAAAAGTAATGGTTTGAAAATCCCGGTCAAAACGTGTATAAAATTTGCCAGAAATCCTACATTTTCGTGTGGGTTTTGCATATTTTTTTTTCTGTGCAGGCCGAAATACGATTCGTTTAGGATTGACGTTTCTACACGCGACGTTTATCCAAATTTGTTTTCTCTGTGTACGAAATAAATTTTGCTTTCTATTAGAGAAATGAAACAGCGTTTGGCGAGAGTTTCTGTAACCACTGCGGCAAAGCGGAATAGCAGGCAGCACCTAAGCCATCTACTTTTGCATTTTACGATCCACGCAAAGAATATCTGTACAATTTTTAAAAGAAAAATTCAAACCCCCTCAGTACTAGGCTTTGGAATAGGCAACTTCAAGTTCAAGCCCATCACACCCTTTCAGAATTTTTTGGTATCGACGCGATCAACTTTTTTGAGTTTAACAATTTTGTTTGGTTAATACACTTAAAATATATTAAAACACTTGATTAAAATATGAATGCTATTGTAGCGAAATTTGGGTCAACTTGTGTAGTTGCTATGCAACTTGTGCTTATGTGCAGTTCCAGGGATCTAGTTCACGGAGTCGGAGCCCAAATTCGCTACACTATATTGTCTGAAAAAACTTCTTGAAAGTAAAAGATACAAATAAATAGCACTCAAGTTAAAAGAGTGAGCAATTGGTACCAAATTCATATTTATTATTTAAGTATTATTATGTTAATTCCGATTTGAGCTTATAGCTAGAACTTGCATATCTCATATAATTATATAAGGGGGGAATTGAATATACAGAAACTTCCAGGACCAGACAGGTTCAATACCAAAAATCTAAAATCGAATCAAACCTCCTCATTGGTGATTCCTGGTAAAACACCGATCCATTCGCAAAGCTGCTGTGAGGGTGTGAGGGTTAATTGAAATAATTATGGACACGAAAAGTCTTCTTTGCAATTTGGTAGATATTTAAAGGAAAAGACAAGTCGTATGCAATCTATAATACATTAAATTTCGTTGAAATACCACATTAAAAATCCTGTTTAATTGCATTTGGGTAATTCAAACAAATTGTCCTCTGTGTTAACTAATACAGATGGGCCGATATGGGGCACACACATACACAAAGCTTCTGACAACTTGGCCTTTGGAATTCCCCAACAGTTATAGAAATGCTGTCATAAGATGGCCCCTGCTGAGAAGATAGGCAAAGACTGCTGATGATTGAATCGGGAGATTCAGGAAACAGCTGTACAATCGAACAACCTTCTTTGTGGAGTGTCTTGTTTCAGAAAGTTATGAAGTAACATTACTTATTGTCCGAGAACTTCCTAAAAGTACTACATAGAGAAAAAAAATACAAAAGCTACACAAAAATGAAGGATTTCTACACGTTTCGAACAGGATTTTCAACCCATTTTTTTTGTGTAGCTTTTCTGCACGCCGCATGTTGAATTGAGAAAGCTAAGCGCGGCGTGCAAAAAAACTACACGCGCCGTGTAGAATTTAGAAAGATACACGCGCGAGCAAAAAACCTACACGTGGCGTATAGAATTCAGAAAACCACACGCGCGTGCAGAAAACCTACACGCGACGTGTAGAATTCAGAGGGCCCCCACACTCGCGTGCAGAAAAGCTACACAAAAGTAGTGGGTTGAAAATCCCGGTCGAAACGTGTAGAAATCCTACATTTAAGTGCAGCTTTTTAATTTTTTTTTTTTACAAATTTAAGGCCTCTAAGACATTACTTGTATTGAATCTGCTAAAGGCACAATCCAATATTTGCTTGGTTGTAATTCTCATGTTCTAATTCAACGTAATCGCTGTTTATATACAGGCAACAGAAATTTGCGCACGATTCGTGTAGACTTTCAACACGCAGCGTTTAGATTTTGTAAATCCAAACGTACATTTAGAAATCCCACACGTCACGTGTGATAGGAATAGATAATCCGTGGATAACAAAAGTCGTTAGATGTTTAAATAAAAATACAAATGTCTTTATTGCGTATTGATGTTTCACTTATAACTGCAGATCGACGACTGACTCAAAGGTTTATTCAACTCCCTGCTTGAGTAGCCATTCGCTCCACTTTGGTTGTTCTCTCTCTCTCTGAGAGTATATGTATAACGAATAGTAGTTGAGAGTAAGGAAGTAATGAGACTGTCTATGTTCTCTCTCCTTTCCTACTACACGTGTGGCAATCTGCTTGCTAAACGAAAAATATAAGAATTCAGTACTGATGTGGAGCTACATTTTTCGTGTAGAATTTCCACACGCGCGTGAAACGTCCGTGTGGTATTCAGATTGCTGCATGATAAATGTAGAATTATTTGGGGAAATGAGCTGATTTTCTAATGTCGTGTAGACTTTGCCTTAAGTGCAAATAAGGAAGAATCAACCCCAAACCGTAGGATCAGAGACGTCACTGTACGTCACTTCAACGACCCACTCCAGCAAACTTTTCATTTAAGTTTTCATAAAAACACAGAAAAATTTGTACGGGCTTGACTGCGAACTGAACCCGGTACCTTATACCTTATGCAGTTAACGTATAGAACAGTGGTGCCCAAAATGCCAAAAGCCTATCCCATGGGATAGGAACTCATAATTCTGCCGGCATCGCAGCCGACACACGCATAGAGAGAGAGTAGACGTGTGTTCTGTAAATAGCACGCTCGGCGGCTTGCTCTTTCATGACGCGTGCTTTCGGCTTTTTCTTCTCTCACGAGGCATTTGTTCGTTTGCTTGTTGTTTACTTCGCGATTCTCTGCTACGCACAAAAGTGAATTGTGTGAGTTTGGGCACCACTGATATACAGCTGTGCTCCGGCTTTCACTTACTTTTGCGATTTGCGATTTCAACAAATTCGTTTTATCCAAATGCGCAACATTTTGTTATCGATTCTGTTTCATCCAATTCTTTTACAACACTTCACATGGGAGAAGCAGATGTCTCGAAAAACTTATCGGTTATCGCTGCCCCAGCCAAATCGTAATTTGTTGTTGTCAAAAAGGTATTTTGCTGCTTTTGCAATTTTGAGAGGGTTAGGAAAAAATAGACAAGAATTTAATTCAATTGTATAAGAGAGTTCACAAAAACAATCTAAAATAGTCACAGAATATTACAAAAATTGGTTCATAGAAAGGCAGCTCTTATCTCCAGCGACATTTCCCATTTAATTTTCAATTCACGGACTCATACGTCGCCGGTTTTATATCGACCAAATTTTGCGATTTGCGAATTTCGGAGCAACTACTTTTGCGATTTAGCGACGAATTCGTAAAATTTTTGCGAAAGCGAAAATGGGAGCATGGCTGATAGAATGACGTGACAGCTCCTTCAGCCGTTGCACACTTTTGCAGATTCACATCTAGAGGGCAACTTATGCTTGGTTAAGCTGACAAGAAGTTGAGTTGAAAAATAAAACAAGAGAGCCGACACGCTTTCTCTCTTGTATCTCTCTATCTGCCGAAGGCCGGCTTTGGTGTTGTTTAAAGCAAATATTATCCGATTGAGAATAACTTTACACATGAATTGATGTCAAGAATTTTGACAACAACTTGTTCTTATTTTACGTTAAAGGCAACTTATTTTCTGAACAGGTTGTTCCCTTTGCGTAGTTATATATTTGAAGTCTTCTGATGTGGACAAACAGACATCCTGCTTTCTACAGAGAAATTTTAGAGTCTGGACACTCATATACCAAAGCAAGCTTTGGTCTGATATGGTAACCATATCTTTATATTTTACAGACTTTATATCCTGACCATGTAATCAACTCAGGTGCAACTCCAAACTTTCAAAAACCATATGTCCTGCTTCCATACACATCGATTACCTGTTCTCAATTAGCTGGCCACTTTGTTTAACTGCAATTCACTTGTAAATGGTTTCCAATTGAAACTCAGTGAGCTATTCACTTGCCCATAATCCAATTATGGGATGGCCATATTATCCATTAGCTATCTTGCAATGTGCATCGGTCAGATACATAATTTCGATTGTAGTCAATTTTGATGTCTGTGCAGTCTGATGGTGTCGGGGGAATAGGTGCTCCCGCCTAACGAACAATTAATTGATTATAATATTCAATTATTTCTTAAAAACAACAACAAAACATACATTCCTCCATGGAAGTCAACCGCAGTCCCTGGCCGAAACCATGTAAAACTCTATCTCTTACATATGCACAATACATGATGAAATGCATATGCGCCACCATGTCCAGTGTTGTCTGTACATAAACGCAT
Source organism: Lordiphosa stackelbergi (assembly GCA_018904235.1). Taxonomy (NCBI): domain Eukaryota; kingdom Metazoa; phylum Arthropoda; class Insecta; order Diptera; family Drosophilidae; genus Lordiphosa; species Lordiphosa stackelbergi. Next base: position 5,878 of record JAEIFU010003218.1, on the reverse strand, counting down.
TTTAAGCCTACAGCACTGCCACTGCCACCCAAAAGGTCCAGTGTATACACCCACTTCCCATATGAGTCGTCTGCTCCATCTGCTGTCTCTTTCACACTGAACACATCTGAGGCCTCTGAGAGTATTAATGAAAATTTCGTACATTGAATTCGCATCATTAAAAAAAAAATCCAACACGAAATTCAGCAGTGAAAATTTTTAAGGGTTGCAAAAAAATGTACGTGAAATAAAAACATTTGAAAATGTTGTATAAAAATCAATTTGGTTTTTGGCTCTTTTTTCCACGGCTTTAGTAAATGGCAACAATGCAAATACACACACAAAGGCTGGTGAAAATGAAATTTGTTGCATTTTTATTTTTTTGGTAAACAGACAGAGGCGTAGCTACAAATTTTTGACATATAAATGTGTGGTTTTCTCAAATACTAATTGTTATTACATGACGAAGTTTTCCTTATGAAGGTTGTTTTTTTTTTCTGTTTATTTTATATAATTCTGTAATTAATTGCTTAATCTAAATAAACATGTGTGAATATGAGTAAGATGATGTCCCGCGTCGAGCACTCACGTCTAGATTAACTTAAATATCTAGTATTCTTTTTGTGAGAGAAAAATTATTTTGAAAAGTTTTGTTCAATCGAAATGATACAAAGATAACGATTTTAGAAGGGTAATAAAAAAATTTTTACAAAAAACATTACATATATTTTTAATAATAAAGGTTAAAACAAATGTATATTGTACTAGATGATGGTTGTCCAGGTAAGTAAAGGCCTCTGGTGTGATGAATCCTAGTTCCAGTGTCTTCTTTATGTACTCCTCATTGACGTAGAATGGTCCATTAATAAGATTTGTTAATTTCGCAATCCAAACATTTTTGAATGTAACTCCTTATAAGGTTGATTAGTTAGTTGTCGATCCTGTGAACGTTAGCTGTGTTATACAAATAACTTTTCGTGAAAAAATTTATAAATAATCAAAAAATTCATCACAACACTAAATTTACACAAGCAATTTTAACACATGCATATTCAACACACAATACAATTTCGTCATAGAACAATTTTATCACATTAAAATTAAACACATGTCAATTCAACACGTCAAAAGAAAAACAACGATTTCCAATACAGTTCAATCTTAACATTCCTCAATTTTAGTACAGGAACAAATTCATCAGTGATGAATATTGATATTGTGATAATGATATTTTTAACAAAATTATTTATCACAATTCAAACCTTCGAAATCAGTTTGGTCTTAGATGTCGATGTGCCACGCCGGACCAACACAGCGTTAAAGGCTAGCACAACGCCTTCAATGGAAAAAAATCAAGTCTATCATGCAACAATTAGAGAAAAATTCATTGAGACGCTCAAAAGGAACAAACATTAGTAAATGCATTTCTAGACCAGCATTCAGTAGACCTTGATATTGCAAAAAACAATCGAAAGAAATGTGTGAGAGGCTGAAAATGTTGTGTGTAGTTTTAAGCCCAATTCCGATATAATTACTTAAAATGCATTGCAAAGGTTAAATCTTAAAATGTAATTATATAATTTACACGGATGCATTTGTCTTGTGAATTTTGTTGATTTTGAAGATTACGTAGGAAGATTGTTGCTAACAAACATTTTTTTCAAAAATCGGCGCGAATTTTGAAAAACAATTTTGCCCCCCGTTATCACTACATAGACAAACCGCTGCATACATTAATTTTCCGCAGCAACAGTGTGGAAGGCTGGCATAAAGCCTTCAGTAAAAAAAACTAAGTCATTTATTCATCAATTGAAAAATTCATTGAGTCGGTCAAATAGGAACAAACATTGGTAGAAAATAAAAAGTGTTATGTACTGTATCAAGCCCAATTGCTATATTATCAATTACTTAACATGCATTGCAAAGAATGCTAAGATATACTACACTACTTTACAACCAACGAGCCCAAGCCAATTTCTATACACCTTTTTATGTATAATTTATAGAAATTTGATTTTTTTATTTAAACTTTTTTGGTGCTAATAAAAATATTTTAATAGATTTTTGAGCTCAGCATTCCAAACTATACTAAAAGACAATTTTTTGTAGAAATAGGTTCTTTAATTTATTAATTTTTCTAAAAAAGTGAGTTTTAAAATTTAGGGCTACACAAGCTTATATAGCGTTAACATTGAGAAAACCACCAAATTTAAGAAATAAACCGTACACTCTTATTGCGTCATCCTATACTTTCCTCGTAGTTTCCCTGATTTTTAGATTGATGAGTATTACATTTGAAATTTTATGATAAAATTACGTGTCAAGGAATTAAGTGTCCACGATAAAAATTCGCGGATTGTAGTAAACACTTTCACTTTTATTCTTGCAAATAGCTTACAATTTTATATTACATCAATGAATTCCGTCTTAGAGGTCATTAGGTTCACTGTAAATCAATTTCTTCGTGCTTAAGTTGTTGTGTGTTGAATTGACGAATAACAGTCCAAATCGCCCTAAAATTTAGAAATTCGCCCTAAAAGAAATTCGCCCTAAAAAAGGGGTCAAAGGCGATTCGCCTTATTTTTAAGAAAATACTTTTCTAAAAAATAGAAAATGTGTTCTAGATTTCAGGGCAATTTTTCTAAAAAAAACTTAGACAATTTTAGCTGTTAGGTCGATTTATAATTCCCAAGCGGTTATGGCAGCGCTGGCATGAGGAGGAAGCAGCTGACAGTAAAAGACTAAAAAAAAGTTTTAGGGGAGGTAGGGTAGAACCGACCACAGACCAACCCGTGTGTGGTTGTGTTTTTAAATCCACCCCGCCCCACCCAACCCTTCGGTTTTTTGGCTTTGTACCATGCTCCCCCCATCACCACCACCACCACCACCACCTCCTCACACCAACCCACTTTTTTCTAAGCTATATATATATAATTAATTTAGAATTAAGCGCATTAACAATTTTTTTTACTTACTTTACTGGGACTTGAACTCGGGACCTCTCTCAAATACTGAACACTCGGACGACGCCTTAGCCCACTCGACTATTAGCCTTGAGCAAAACGTAGCGACATAACCATAGTTAATAATGTACACAGTTGGTCAAGTTGACATGACATTCGCTTAGCAAACGTGGAGGCCTGGAATCAAGTCCCAGTAGCAGCATACTTTTTCTTCTCATTTTATATATATTTTTTTTAATGTTTGTTTTTTAATGTTTTTTTTTTTTTGCAAAACCTTGAGTAAAAATCATACCTAAGAATTTGTGTGGCGTATTTGGAGCTTAAGTACTCACATTTGCCACTCAATAAGAAGCAAGAGTCGTGGTCGAGTGGATAAGACATTAGAAAATGTCATGGACTGGGATCCAATCCCCGTAGGAACATACTTTTTTCTCATTAAATGGTTCTTTTTTAATGTTTTTTTTTTATTTGAGGTGTTTTTAGCATTGCCTTTATTTTATACAATCCTTTAATTGATTTCTACATGGTGTAACGCATGTCAAGACAAAACAAAAACTTGCTCAATACTACATCAGTGAAATATATCTACTATCTTCAGGCATTGCGAATGGACATTAGTGTGTGTAAACAAATGCCATCACATAGACGGCTTCGTCGTTAAACCCGAACGGCAGCATAGCGCAATGCAATTTCGCAAACATTTTTAGAAAGGGCGAAGGATTTAAAAAAAATTTCTTAAAATTAGGGTTTATTTTCTTAATTTTAGGGCAAAGTACCCTAAATTTGTACCAAATATTTTCTAAAATCAAAGGCGAAATTACCCTAAAAATTAGAAAAGGTTATAAAGCCAATTGACCCTAAAATTTAGAAAAAATTTAGAAAAAATACAGTTTTCTAAATTTTAGAAAGTTTTTTCTAAAAAATTCATTTTTAGGGCAACTTTTCTAAAATTCAGACAAATTTTTCTTAAAGATAGAAAATTTTTCTAAATTTTAGGGCGATTTCGATTCTAGGGTGATTTTCTTAAATATAGAAAAATAATTTTTTTGAGTGAAAGAAATTATGAAGATCGGATGAACGATAGCGGAGTTATACGGAAAACGAAAAATTTTGATGGGTAGCACCGGTTCAACGTTGATGGGCAGCACTGGACTCACTTTATGACTTCTTCATCACTTTGTGTGGCTGCTATATTAAATTTATCAGATAAATGCAGAGTATGTTATAGTCGGGCTTCACTTTTTTTTTTTGGGAAAATGTAATATAAATATTTGAATTCGAAATTTAAGTTGCGGACAGATCATTTTAGACCCATGGTTTCTTGGTGAAATTTTCTTAGAATTGACCGTAGATTTCGTTTTTGATATACGCTTTGGGCGAAAAAAAATCGACCCCCCTAATATATATTAAACATTAAACTTATTCCCATGCTTGTCTCCAAATCGTATGTAAGCTTGGTCGTTTTTAGTTTGTAAGCCGCGTTTACTCACAGTCAACCTTATTTTTTCTGAGTGGTTACATTTCAGATACGTATTCAAATTTTAGTTAATCAATTTGTATTAAATTAAAATTTGATAAACGCACAGTTTACCCAAATGTTAAACTACGCCCTTGAATTTTTAGCACTTAAGAACAAAATCAAACAAATAAATGTGTATTTATTCATTTTTTAACTTCAGCTGCAGATGCGGCTGCTACCATTTGTTCTTTTTTCGAAAAGAGGTTCTCTGGCTAATCACACAGAGGTCGAGAGAGGGAGACGAAGAGAAAATGTCCAAGGTTTAGTCATAAAGGAGCCGTGAGCCACTTTAAAATGTATACCAAAACATACAATTTTATTGTAAAATGGAAACTTTGGAAGATATTCTATTCCCAAATGATTAAAATTAAGGGAGTGGTATTTTCCAATTTGGTTGGGGGTAGCGTACGGTCTAATGTGAATGAAATATCACCGATCAACTGCAAAATATCATTAAAATGTGAAACGGTCACACTGCACTGTCAACTCTGATTTGGTTGAAATTTTATTTTAAGTAGTATTGGGGGATATTTGGAGGCTATATGGAATGCAGAAGTCACGGGCAATGAAAAATCTTAGCGACGCTCAGAATCGGAAATTTTAGTTTGTGTGTAGAGCGTAAGAGGCCTGCCGGAATTTTACGAAATCTTTACGATACCCTTTTTTATATGGAGCTGACACCCGTCGGAATCGATTTAGGTTGTCTGAATACTAAGCTTAAGGGTCCTGTATACCTTAACGTGCCATTTTTTAAAGGTTTACAAAAAATGAATTACACAAAAACTATAAGTGATATTAAGAAGCGGGTTTTTTTCATTTGATAGCCTATCGCTTAGATTAGATAGATAAATTTAGAAATTTTTGTTGTTGTTGTTGCTCTCGCGGTTGTTGTTGTATTCCTGTTTAAAGTGCAAAAAATTTTGAGAACGTATTGTCTGAAGGTAAAACTGACAACGAGGTTTTGTTAAAAAATTAATGTAAGGGTGATTTTTTAAGAGCTATAGGAAAGTTTTTCAAAAAAAAACCCACAAAATTGAGAAAAATGCATGAAATCTTTATTTGAATCGATAGTACGGTCCGTATATTTTAATGTTTAAAGATTATTTCATGCAAATGTTGACCGTGACTGCGCCTCAAATGGTCCATCCCCTTAGTCCAATTTTGGCATACTCTTTCCAATATTTCGGCCGGTATCTCACGAATAAATGCTTCAATATGGTCTTCCAATGCGTCAATTGAAGCGGGCTTGTCTGTATAGACATGAGCTTTAATATAGCCATACAAAAAATAGTCCAAATGCGTTAAATCGCACGATCTAGGCGGCCAATTGACCGGTCCCGAACGTGAAATAAAATGTTTACCGAACTCGCCTCTCAATAAGTCCATTGTTACACCTTCTTGTTGAAACCAAGGCTTT